>BDMV01000007.1:2144604-2204044 GCA_008326285.1 Oryza officinalis
GGCACGCGCGCCGCACGTGCCGAGCCGAGAGAGAGAGAGCGCTCCGCTCTCTTCTCTCTCTCTCCCGCTCCCCGTTGTCTCTCTCCCCGTTTCTCTCCCCTTCTCGTCGGCGCCGTCCGTCCCGTTCCCGTTGGCCTCGGCCCGTCTACCGCCACGACCGCCGCCGTCGTCAGCCGGGCCCCTGCGCCGCTGCCCGAGCGCGCGCCCCCTCTTCGCTTTTTCCCCTTCCTGTTTCGGCAAGGGGGCAAGGCCCCTAATCCTACTCTTAATAAAGAGACCGCTGTGGTTGTGATATTCAGTCTTCCTGTTGTACCAGCGCTATTTCCTGGGACTGGTACAGGCATACAGGTTAATTTGGATCGCCTTATACTGGTCTCCGCTCGGGGCCAGTTTAGGGCGTGACAAACCAGGTCTAAAGATCATCTTTAGTCCCGGTTAAAAAGTGTAATGGGTCGTGATGATCTTTAGTCCCGGTTGGTAATAGATCATCTTTAGTCCCGGTTCACACCTTCATCGGCCGTGTCAGGTTGGTGTCGGGGGGCCGGAGATCTTTAATCCCGGTTGATGTCACCAACCGGGACTATAGGTCCTCACTTTAGTCCCGGTTGGTAACACAGACCGGGACTAAAGATGATTTGGTGTTATTAACCGAGATTAAAGTGATCTACCTTTTTATACTTCTTTGTCCTCCTCCAGCCCGAGCCATTGCTGCCAAGAGGAGGAGGAAGAAGGGAAGTGCTGCCAAAATTTTTGATAAAATTATTTTGGTGATAATATACAAATTAGAGAGATCGAAAAGGTTAGCAAATCCATTCTCTAATAATGTATGCTTAGCATATTGCATTTATAGCTTTGTTTCTATAAAATATTGTCTCCAAAAAGGTTTATGCAAAATGATGAGAGAGAAAATATGTTAGGCAAAATTAGGTTGATTTTGATATTAGAAAATTTGGATATATATGTTATAAAAGAGATGACTGAAGGAAAATATAGAAAACTAAGATAAAAGAATTGAAATCTAAGTTGGTTTAATAAAATAGTTAGAAAAAAGTATAAATCGTTAAAGATATGTTTTCAACTTTACAAACCATAAAAAAGAATAATATGTGGGACTATTGTAAAATTATTGTATGATTATTTGTAAAAAAAGTAGAAAACAAAGGTAATTGAAAAATATGTAATATAGCTAGAAATATGTTTAGCACTTTAATAAAAATTTAAAAATAATTGTAAACTTCTCTTTCTTCTCGTCGCCATCTTTGTAGCTCTTTTCTAGAAATTAGTTTCACTTTGAATCATGATGTTTTAAATTTTTATATGATTATTTAATTAGTTTCAATTGTGTGGTTTTCGTTAGTAATATTGGACTATTTGATGTATAGATGGATCGGCAATGGATGTACACCGCGGATCGACGGTCGAAAGAGTTTATTGAAGGTATGCATTATTTTTTGAATATGGCCAATGCTAACAAGTACAAGGGTTTCATGTGTTGTTCATGCAAAAAGTACAGTAACCAGAAGGAGTATTCATCATCAAGAACTATTCATGTCCACTTGTTTGAGTCTGGATTCATGCCTGGATATAATTGTTGGACCTCGCACGGAGAGCTAGGGGTTACAATGGAAGAAGATGAAGTAGAAGATGAGAATATTCCGGACTGGGCTCATCAATACGGTGGATTTGAAGAAAATCCGGAAGGCGAGGCGGACGAAGCTATTCAAGATAACGACGCTGTAGATGATCTTGGTCAAATGTTGCGGGACGTAAAGGACGACTGCGAAAGTGAGAAGGAGGTCCAAAAATTGGACCGTATGTTAGCGGACCACAAAACTTCGTTGTACCCAGGTTGCGAACAGGGGCACAAAAAGTTGGGTACGATGCGAGAATTCTTGCAATGGAAGGCCAAAAATGGTGTGAGTGACAAGGCATTTGGCGAGTTATTGAAACTCGTCAAGAACATTCTTTCGGAGGGAAACGAATTGCCCGAAAGAACGTACGAAGCTAAGAAGGTGGTATGCCCTCTAGGACTAGAAGTACATAAGATACACGCATATCCGAACGATTGTATCCTCTATCGCGGTGAGGAGTACGAGAATCTAGAAGCATGCCCGGTTTGTAAAGCACTACGATACAAGATTAGACGAGATGATCCAGGTGATGTTGACGGACAACCTTCGAACAAGAGAGTTCCTGCTAAGGTGATGTGGTATTTCCCTAGAATACCACGGCTCAGGTGTTTGTTTAGGAACAAAGAGCATGCTAGCATGATGCGTTGGCATGCAGAAGAACGTCAACAAGACGGGATGCTGAGACACCCCGCCGACGGGTCTCAGTGGCGAAACATCGACAGAACATTTTCAGACTATAGAGAGGATGCCCGAAATGTAAGGTTCGGTTTAAGTACAGATGACATGAATCCATTTGGAGAGATGAGCAGCGGCCATAGCACTTGGCTTGTTACGATGTGTATCTACAAACTCCCACCTTGGCTATGCATGAAGCGAAAGTACATCATGATGCCAATTATCATTCAAGGCCCAAAGCAACCTGGTAACGACATTGATGTGTACCTAAGACTATTGGTTGAGGATATGCTTCTGCTGTGGAACAAAGAAGGTGTCCCCGTGTGGGACGAGGACAAACAGGAGCAATTTAACCTACGAGCGTTGTTGTTCGTGACCATTAACGATTGGCCTGCACTTAGCAACCTATCTGGACAGTCAAACAAGGGGTACAAGGCTTGCATCCATTGTATAGATGAAACTGAAAGTACGTATCTGAAACACTGCAGGAAGGTTGTTTACATGGGTCATCGTCGATTCCTTGTTGCAACCCATCCTGTACGGAAAAAAGGCAAGCATTTCGAACAGAAGGCAGACCATCGTACTAAGCCTAAACATCGCAATGGAAAAGTCGTGTTTGCTATGGTGAAAGATTTGAAAGTAGTATTTGGAAAGGGACCTGGCAGCCAACCTATGGAAAGCGAAGATGGTCACGCGGCGATGTGGAAGAAGAAGTCTATTTTTTGAGAGTTACCCTATTGGGAAGTCTTAGACGTCCGGCATGCAATCGACGTGATGCATCTCACCAAGAATCTTTGCGTCAACCTGTTAGGCTTTCTAGGTGTATATGGGAAGTCGAAAGATACACTTGAAGCACGTAATGATCTCAAGCATATGCAATAACGTGAGGACCTTCACCCGGAACTGAAGGATAAAGGAAACCATTAATTGAGTCCTGCAAGCTACACCCTAAGCAAGGAAGAGAAGGAAAGTATGTTTGAATGCCTGGAGAGCATCAAGGTATCGTCTGGATACTCCTCGAATATAAAGAGAATAATAAGCATGAAGGAGAAGAAGTTCACAAACCTAAAGTCTCATGATTGTCACATGTTGATAACACAACAGCTTCCTGTTATAATTCATGGTATCTTTCCTGATAATGTCCGGGGAACAATAACAAAGTTATGTGCTTTCATGAACGCAATTTCGCAAAAGATCATCGATCCAGACAGTTTAACAACCCTTCAAGAGGACGTGGTCCAATGTCTCGTTGGCTTTGAGATGATCTTTCCACCGTCATTCTTCAATATAATGACGCATCTTCTATGTCACCTTGTGAAAGAGATCAGTATTCTCGGTCCCGTGTACCTACACAACATATTTTCTTTTGAGAGATACATGGGCGTTCTAAAGAAATGCAATATAAGATGTAAACTATCTAAATTGGTCATATGTTAATTATATATATTTTTTAAATGTAATAGCAATTTTAAACTATTTACATAGGTCATATGTTATTAGATAGTTTAATACTATTTAAATAGTATTTAAATTGGTTAAATTTTAATTATATATCCTTATTGAAATGTAATATCTATTTTAAACTATTTAAATAGGTCATATGTTATTAGATAGTTTAATACCATTTAAATAGTATTTAAATTGGTTATATTTAAATTATATATCATTATTGAAATGTAATATCAATTTTAAACTATTTAAATAGGTCATATGCTAATTATATGTTATTATTTATATTTAATAATAATTTTAAACTATTTAGATCGGGCATATGCTATTTCAATGTTTCAATCTTTAGTCCCGGTTGTTAAACATAGCCGGGACAAAAATATATTTTGGAAACAGCAGAAAATATCTTTTGTCCTGGTTGGTGGCCAATGCCGCTAAGAAGCAGTATCATCACCGGCTAGGGTCAGGTGGCTATAAGAAGGCAATCCCCAAGTGGGATGAATTGGAAGCCGGGTTGATTGGAAAGGGTATTGAGCCCGCCACAATGAATTGGCCTAAACGTTCCAGAAATTGGTACTATGCTCATGGTGGAACGCTCGATCCCACTGATGGCTCCCTTGTATTTGGCGATGCGATCCGCGAAGCAACTAGCCGACTTACGGAAGCAGTGGAGGCGTCTGCTCAGGGAACATTCCATCCTGACAGAGAGAAGGAGGAGCTTACGCTCGCACTACAGAATCCCGAGCATCCACGACGAACACGAGGAAAAGGCGTGGTTGCATGGAAATACGGATTTCAAGAGGACAACCACACTTACAAGAGTCGGATGAGGAACAAGAGGGATACCGAGGCAAAATTAAGATATCTCGAGGGGAGGGTCGCCCTGCAGGACATACGGATGAAAGAGGAGGTCGAACAACGGGTGGACCAACGCCTGGCGGAACGACAGAGCCAACAGACGGTGCAGCCGTATGCCCCTCCAATCATGGTGAGCCCCTCAGGCAATCGCAGCAGCTGTGCTTCTACAGGGCAAGCAGGAGAACAGGGCATGGAAGGTGCAGCAGGGCCAGCTCACAACGACCCATCGTACCCCATAGATGAAATCACTCTACGGACACCTTGTGAGCTGCACAGTCACTTCAAGAACACATCACTCAAGGTATGCTCGTAGTTTTATGATATATGTCTTGTAAATTGCATAACCGGTGGTGCATGCATCTGTTAATTACTAAGTAACCTTGATTCTCGTGAAGGTGGCGTTGGGCATGGCCATACCAGTCGACCCTTCAGGGACATATCATTGCAGACCGATTCCACCTGGGTACTCAAAGGTCGAGATTGAATTGGTGGAACGAGGGTTCGACGATCTCGAACTGGACATCCCCGGAGGAGACGAGGAGACGAAACTAGGAGATACAGCCCATGCCATTATACTATGGTGCAAGCGGCACATCATGTTTCCCGGGCGAGCAGCGGCGTCTTCTCCTTCGTCTCCTCCTGCACCCTCTCCTCCGCCTGCACCGGCTCCTCCACCACAGTCTCCTCCACTTGCAACCTCTCCTTCGCCTGCACCGGCTCCTCGCCTGCACCGTCATCGTATGCTCTGCCTTCACAACCTAAAAAGTCGTGCCCACTTCGTCCCGCGCCATCAAAGTCCACACCACAAAGAAAGAAGCCAAGACTTGACGAGCCAAAACTCCCCGCTCTCAAGAAAAGGGCGTACGACCGCACTCCCAAGGAGAATGAGGAGGTCGTACGAGCAGAAGTGAAGGCGTTCTTCGAGGCACGAAAACCACCAAAGAAGATTCCTATAGATTCGGCTGCTAAGAAGTTCTTTCAGAAGATGAGCGAACCGGTCAAGAGAGCTTTACTTTCGGATTATGACCGGTCAGTGACGAAGTCATATAAGAAACAAAGAGAAAAGGCCAAAGAAGTGCCTCAGCTCGGAAAGCAGCCAAAACAATCGGTTGAGCCGTTGTTACCACCTGGTGAAGAGGAGCCGAGGCAATGGATGAAAGAGACGGGTCTGAACAGCGCGCAACTGGTGGGAGACGCACCAATAACCATGGTGACAGAAGCCGATTTGAAATACAAATTTAAACTTGGTGAACCGCTTGTCAAGCCTGGTCAGGTGAACACTCTCTTTACACAAATGCACCGATTCCATCAATGGTATATGGAACTTTCATCCAAAGGTAGAATGATGGTTGGAGCGAGGATAAGAAACACAGATTACTATCAAGGAGATGATGTTCTGTGGATCAACTTTGAGAGTGTATTCGATGTATACCAACTAGACATTCTCGACGTCTCCATTCTCAGCTGCTGGGTTTTGTAAGTATCGTTTTAGCAAACTTTATTTTATTCCTTAGCTCCTTCTATGTATCATTCAATGGTTACACTACGCCGATAAGACTGATGTAAATTCCTTTATCTTTGTAGAATGGAGATTCAATCGTGCCGTTGGTAGGGGATTTACAATATTGGATTCATGGACCCCCGCAAAGTCAATGATGTAATGATACGGGACTTTGAGAAAGATACAGAGGACAATATTGTTCATTTCCTGGTGGAACAACATTATAAGACCTACATACTATTGCCCTACAACACAGAGTAAGTTTTAACTGTCTTTCGAATTTGTACTAACTTTCTCCTCATACTCATACCGTCACATATATATCGTCTGACGCAATTTACAGATTTCACTGGGTCCTTTTCCTCTTCGACCTTGAACTATGCAAAGTCCATGTCTATGACTCAATGGATAAACCAGAATCTACTTTCACCAAGATTTTTGAAGTGATAGACAGGTAATGCCATCTATTCAACTGTCATTAATTATGAACACTGCTATTGGTACTATGCAGATTTCCGATATTTAATCATAGCTTCCAACTGTACATAGGGCATGGGCAAAGTTTCGTACATTGGTCCACGGGGTTTGGAAAGAAAAACTTGGTAGGAGGTTTAATTTTCCGGTGAGTACATGCTCCAAAACATATTTAATCATTAATTTGTTCTAGAAAAAATTAGTACATTAAATCTCTCGTCGTTTCTCCTTAAGTGTGCAAAACAGGAGCAGAGGAATAACTTGTGCGGCTACTACGTCTGCGAATATACTCATGCACTTGTACACCAAATCAACAATGACAAGGATCTGGAAGTACGTAAAAATTATTCATACATTATGTCCCGATTTCTTATTGACTTCATATACTTATATCTCAATTTTTTTTTCAAATGATAGATTATTTACATGAGGAAAAAACTATCCAACGAAGAATTTATCAAGGCTGTTCAAGAACAGCTGATGGGATTTATCAATGAACAAATAATTGATCCTGCGGGAGAATTCCACTACGATGTAAGATCTATTGATCATCATCCCCATGGATACCATGTCTTAGGTTTCTTCGTAATATACAATAGAACACTATAATTAACGAAGGATTGTAATATATGTATATATTCATATGTGCATTCATGTACTTATGTGTGCGAGTATATTTCGGTAATATAAGTATATATTTACTTGACTGCATATATGTAGGAAATATATATATGTATAAAACATGTATTTATATATGCACACACACATATATATATATATATATGCATATTGCATATATATATATAAATACATATATTACATATATACACATATTATATATACATATATATTATGCATATATATATGTATTTATACATATATATGCATAATATATAAACAAGAAACTGGCAGAACCAGCAATTGTTGCTTTTTTTAAAAAAATATCATTAATCCCGGTTGGTGTTACCAACCGGGACTAATGATGTCTTTTTAGTCCCGGTTATTTCACCCGGGACTAAAGATGGGCATCTTTAGTCCCAGATTCGTAGTCCCGGTTGCATAACCGGGACTAGAGGGGGTTACGAACCAGGGTTAAAAACTCCTTCTCCACTAGTGGTTATATCTTCACCCCGGTAGAAATCCTAATTGTTTGTGCATCAGACCGGATTATTGACCAGGTACAACTGAATAGATGGCACAATCAAATCCTCCTGATCAGATCGATAGATTCATCAAAAATATTAAAACATTAATCCGTGCTGGATTACTAGATTGGGAGAGATTATCTAGCATAGAGCAAGACAATTTTACCCCCTTTTAGTTTTATACTGCTCTTGATTTAAGGGGTAGGCAAATCAATCCAAACCACCCTTAGATTGTTTATACTGGCAACATATACTACCAATATATTGTACCATAAAAAGTTCTCAACATTTTAACATGGGACTGTCTATTACACATTTGACAGAAAAACAACTTTCAAAATCTTGCAATTTTTAGACCGTTAATTCGCTTTGAGATTCGTGCAAACACCCAAACCCTAATCTATTCCTCCTCTTTTTCGTTTTCCCTCAGCGCCGCACCCCCGAACCACTCGATGCCCTGCTTGACTCCTTGTTGCCGCCACCTCCTCCGCCGCCATCGTCCAGCACCCCGCCACCCGGCCTCTCCAGCTGGCCGGAAGGCATCAACGACGCTAACGAGGCCTACCCAGCCAACCTTCTCCCTCCCCCTTTCCCCTCTAGTCCTCAAACCAGCGGCAGCGAGATGTCCTCATCCCCTATCAGCTCCACGCCGCTAGATCCGCCCCTATCGATTGCCATCTCTTAACCTGTCTCTCCATTTTGCCCCACCACAGACTATCGACCCTACAGGTTCGATAGTGGTGACGCTAGAGAATAAGAAGAGACCGTCAGAGTTGGATAAGAAAGGATCTAAAGCACTAATCATATTCGATATTTCAAAATCTATAAGATTTAGGGGAATGGGTTTTGTCACGTTCCAAACTAGTGCTGAACGGGAACCAGAGTAAGGCGATCCAAATTAACCTATAATCCTATACCAGTCCTAGGAAACTGTGCTGGTACAACAGGAAGAATGAATATCACATCGACATGGATCTCTTTATTTAAGAGTAGAGATACAATCATTGTTGGAACTGCGGACAGTCCCCGAGTTCGCAACTGCATTACAAAAAAGTGAAAGCGGAGACTAGCCCAAAGCCACAAGCATGACTTGGGAACTAAGCTGAAACCCTACTATAGCTCGAAGCCTGCTTCCTCCTGGAAGAACTGCTCATCAGTTGGATCCATCTCCTCCTCTTCGAAGACTAGGGGGGTTAATTAAGTAGAGCAAGGGTGAGTATAGGAGTACTCAGCAAGTCAGGGGAATTAAGTGTTTAATGCAAGCTTCAAAGGAAGGCTGGTTATTTTTGCGTTCAGTTTTAGTTCAAAGCTTTCGGAAACAACTAAGTGAGTGCTTCTCAACAGCTCGGACGAGAAAGTGCGTCTCATCGGGCCGGAGTAGTGAAATGTATGTATTGATTTCATCAGCGTGAGTGGCTCCTTGCCAACAGTTATACAGACTTCTCGAGTCCTACTGTTCCCGACAGCTACAAGACAAGTATTTGGAAGGATTCCCTTACACCAACAGCAGTTCACAAAGCAGTAGTAAAAAAAACTACGCTAAGGGATCACCTCACATTCACCCATGACCGTGGGCACGACTGTTCGAACAGTTTGTTAACCTCTGCAAAGGGGGTACACTTTACCCACACGACGTTACTAACCCGGGTCACCCAGCCCGTACAGAACAGCCAAGTCTGGTGACTTTGAGGCTTTCACGACAAGGCATTTCGAAAGCCGACGCAGGGTCACCTTATGCCAACGGAAGGGGTCCCACGGACCAACACCAGGTTAGGTCCCAAACCATGTTGTGCCAGGAAGCCCAGGGGTCCTCCCTGACACCACCTCAGCGAATCCACTTGTCCCTTGGCATCAAGAGTTTCTTGGCCTAGCTAATTACTCAGCTAGGGGTGTCCCATTTCACCCATGTGGTCGCCCATGTTATGTTTGGATGAAATTCCGAAGGAATCGGTCCTTAAGGCGAGAACGGGAAAACCGTATCTCCATTACGTCTCCTGCACCGCGAGTTTTGGAAACTCATTTTGTTTTCAAGGCACCGACCCAGGTGTCGGGTTTTTTCAAAGATTTTGTAAACCCAGGTTTTACCTGGTTGATCATTTTAAAGTTGAAGGGAGCCATGGTACTCGTACTCGGGGTACGATCGAGGCTTAACACAAATGGCAACAAGGGTGTTAAGGTCATTCAATAATCAAGAAGGTTGATTGCAACAAGTAAGTAAGGCCTGTTGGCTATATCACAAACCGCAGTCAAGTTGTCATGTGTAACCTAGAGAATGCATAATTTGAGAAATGAATTACTTAATTTAAAATTATGGGCTTAATTGATCAAAAGTGACTTGCCTTGCTCGAGATCTTGAGCTTCCTCCTCAAAATCCGTGCACTGCGAGTCTTCGGGCTTCGAAGCTACACGCGAAACAGGGTGACTCAACAAAACGATCAAAAGAGAAGCCCTCTTAAAGACCTCTAAGCATTCCATTAGATAGATCTTGATTTTTGAGAAATTATGGAAGTTGAACGGAGTCCATGTCACGCCCCAAACTAGCCCCGAGCGGAGGCCAGTATAAGGCGATCCAAATTAACCTGTGTACCTGTACCAGTCCCAGGAAATAGCGCTGGTACAACAGGATGACAGAATATCACAACAACAGCGGTCTCTTTATTAAGAGTAGGATTACAACCAAGGTTGGAACTGCGGACAGAACCCGAGTTCGCAACAGCATTACAAAAAGGCGGAAGCGAAAAGCGGAGACTAGCCCTAAGCCACAAGCAAAGCCTTGGGGGAAGGCCGAAACCCTACTACTGCTCGAAGTCTGCTTGCTCCTGGAAGAACTCTTCATCAGCAGGGTCCACCTCTTCGTCTTCAAGAACTGGGGGGGTTTAATTATATAGAGCAAGGGTGAGTACGGGAGTACTCAGCAAGTCAGGGGAATCAAGTGTTTAATGCAAGCTTCAAGGGAGAGCCAGTTGTTTTTCACAATTGATTTTAGTTTAAGACTTTCAGAAACATCTAAGTGAGTGCTTCTCAACGGCACGGACGAGAAAGTGCGTCTTATCCGGCCGGAGCAGTGAAAATGTATCGATTGATTCTTGTCGGCACGAGAGGCTCCCTGCCAATCGTTTACCGACACGGCTGCTCCAACAGCCACAACTCACACACGCCGGTACGAGAGGCTCCCTGCCAATCGTCACCGACTCCGGCTGCTCCAACAGCCACAAGTCCACCTAGCGGTACGAGGGGCTCCCTGCCAATCGTCACCGACTCCGGCTGCTCCAACAGCCTTAAACCAAGCACAGAAGGGAAAACCTCACGCCAACAGCAGTTTACAAAGTGTTCATTAAAACTACACTAAGGAATCACCTCACATCCGCCCATGACCGTGGGCACGGCTGTTCGAACAGTTATTAACCTCTGCAGAGGGGGTACACTTTACCCACACGACGTTACTAACCTCGAGTCACCCAGCCCGCGACTCTCGGTCACGTCTGGCGACCTTGAGACTTTCACGACAAGGCATTTCGAAAGCCGACTCAGGGTCATCTTATGCCAATGGGAGGGGTCCCACGGACCAACACCAGGTTAGGTCCCAGACCATACTGTGCCAGGAAGCCCAGGGGTCCTCCCCGACACCACCCCGGCGAATCCACTTGTCCCTTGGCATCAAGATTTCCCTGGCCTAGCTAATTACTCAGCCAGGGGCGTCCCATATCACCCATGTGGTCGTACTTGACATATGCTCGAATGTAATTCCCAAGGAATCGGTCCTAAGAGCAAGAACGGGCTGACCGTACCTCCAGTACGTCTCCCGTACCGCGAGTTTTAGAAACTCACTTTATTTTCAAGGCACCGACCCAAGTGTCGGGTTTTCCAAGCATTTTGTAAACTCAAGTTTTACCCAGGTGATCAATTTTAAAGTTTGAGGGGAGTCTCGATATTCGTACGCGAGGTGCGAATACCGAGATTTCACCTGAGGGATGACAAGGGTGTTAGGGTATTCAATAATCAAGGAAGGTGAATGCAGCAAATGGGTAGGGCCTGCCGGTTGTATTGCAAACCGAGGCCAAGTGCCAAGTGTAACCTAAGTAATGCATAGTTTGCGGAAATCAAACTACTTAATTTAAATTATAGGTTCAATTGATCAAAGGTGACTTGCCTTGCTCGAGATCTTGAGCTTCTTCCTCGAAATCCGCGCACTGCGGGTCTTCGGGCTCCGAGACTACACGTGAAACGAGACGACTCAACAAAGCGATAAAAAGAAGCCCTATTAATGACCACTAAGCGTGCCATTGGATAGATCTCGATTTTTGAGGAATTTTGGAAGTGGAACGGAGTCAATCGGACGAACGGTTGAGAAGATATGAATTTCTGAAGATTTAATGATTTTCTGTCTAAAGGAAAAGGAATTATCAATTCCCTGGAAAAGAAAAAGAAAAGGGGGACTGGAAATGGACTTTATTTCGAGGGGATCGACCTAGGCCGAGCAAGGGAGGCCGATGGGCCGAGGAGACCGATGGACCGGCCGACGGCCCAAAAGAATTGGCCCACGGCCGATCGGCGCGCGAGGGGTGGCCGATGGGCCTAGCGGCCGTTGGGCCGGAGAGAAAGGGAGGCCGATGGCCGAGCGGCCGAGTGGCCTGGTCCGGCCTCCCGAGTGACTCGAGGCCAAATGGGCTCCCGAGTGACTCGAGGCCGACTGGCCGAACCGAGTGACTCGGGCCGACTGGCCGGAGGCCGAGTGGGCCAGGGAGGGGCGAGAGACCGAGTGGCCGAGGAGGCCGATGGCCGACTGGGCCGATCAGGGCCGAGTGAGAGGCCGATCGGGGTGCACCGGCTGGCGCTCACGTGGCGCCTACGTGACAGCCACGGAGGCCGGCGAGCGGAAAGGGAAGGGGGACGCCGGGATCAACGGCGTGCAGCAGCGGCGGAGCCATCGGGCGGCGCGGCGCGAGACCGGCGAAGGGGAACGGCACCGGGGCGAGAGGGAGAGAGGGAAATCGAGCCACCGGCTCGGATTTGAGAGATGAGGCACGACTGCGGCCGGTGACGACACGAGGTGGCGGCGGCAGCGGTGGCGCGGGGAGGGAACGGAGGAGAGGGGCGGCGGCCTCGGCGGTGCTCCGGGAGGAAGCCTACGGTGCTACCCAACGCTCTACGCCGAGAAAGAAGGGAAAAATGTGGAGGGGGAGGTGTTTACCGCGGCGGAGCGGCTTGCCGGGGAGGAAGACGACGGCGCGGGCGCGGCGCGGCTCGGCTCCGGGCCGAGGAAGAGGGCGAGGGAGACGGCGCCCGAAGCTCCTTCGGGAGCCCTCGGCTGCGGCGGCGGGCGAGGACGGCGGCGGCGGCAGCGGAGAGGAGAGTGGAGCTCGGTAGGGGCGGCAATGGCGGCCGGGGGAGAAGGATTTAAAGAGGGGAGCGAAGGTCGGTTTGGGGAGGACGCGTTGGTCGGTTTGGCGCAGGCGGTGGAGCGCCCGGAGGGGACCGGCGCAATCCGGCGCTAGCGGCCAACGGCGCTGTCGGGTGACGTCGGCCGTGGTCGGGGAAAAGAAGAAAAGAGGAAGGAAAGGGCGCGGCCTTTATGCCGCTTCGGGCAAGGGCGCGCGGGGAGGAATGGGAGAGCGCGCGCTCTCCCTTGGCAGCACGCGCGCAGGCGGCGGGGCCGGGAGCGGCGGTCAGCGGCGACGGAACGGGGCGGAGGGAGAGAGAGAACGGCGGAGAGAGAGAAGGGAAACGGGAGAGAGCGGGGCAGAGAGAGGGCGCTCTCTCTCGGCTCGGCGCGTGCGGCGCACGTGCGTGGCGCGCGCGGGACGAGCGGCCGGCACGGCCCAGCGGGGAGGGAGCGAGGCCAAAGGCGGGGGGACTGGGCCGGCAACGGCCCAGGAGGGAAAGGGAGAAGGAAACAGGCCGAGAAGGAAAATCGGGCCAGGACAAAGGGAGGTAAAACAGACTTCAGCTGAGAATTTGAACTGGAAGGATTAGGGCTCGGAATTGAAATCTGATTTCGCGGTTTTCTCCGGGATTGAACTGAGAGGGGAAATACGAGACCTTGGCACACGACAAGACTCAACCGAAAAGCAAACTTTCGCAAATAGGGTTTTTAGGAATTAGGTTTTCCCGCTAACGCCGCGACAAAACGGGCGTTATAGTCCATCGGACGAACAGTTGAGGAGATATGAATTTTCTAAGATTTAATGATTTTCTTGTCTAAAGGAAAAGGATTTATTAAATCCCTTGGAAAAAGAAAAGAAGGAGGGACGTGAATCGGACTTTGTTTCGGGCGGCGCGGTCGAACAAATGGGCTGGTGCGCGAGGTAGGCAGCCCACGGACGCGGCGCGGCACGAGCAGAGGCCGAGCAAGCCGGGGGAGCGGAGGCCGAGTGGACCGACACTGGAGGCGGCCCACGCGGGCGAAGCGGCCGCGGGAAGAGAGGCCGAGTGGGCCGAGCGAGGTCGCGGGCCATGGGTGTGCACGCGCGAGCAGGCTGGTAGACAACAGTCCACTGCACGAGGTTTTGAGTGAGGCCCACCGACCAATGACACGGTTCACCTAGACCAAGTGCACGCTGGAGTGAAGCTAGGGTTTGGGTGAACCGGGTGTGGGGTTTGTGCGCCGAGTGGAAGCGTGTAGGCGGGTCCACGCGTAGCCTCACGGCTCTTCGTGGACTACGCGCACGGAGGAGCATGACGAGAGTGACACGACGCCTACGTGGCGGCCACGTCGGACGGCGGGAGGAGGAAGAAGCGCCAGTCTTCATCTAACGGTGGGAGGTGGCGGCGTGCTTTGGGGCGACGCATAGCGAGTGTGACGAGGGGAAGAGCACCGGAGCGTAGGGCAACGCGAGAGGGGAGAGCCATCAGCTCGGATTCTCCGAAGGCAGGGCTGGAGGCGACAGATTGCGGTGGTGGCCGTTGCCAGCGAGGGACTCCTCGCCGGAGCGGCAGGGGCTCGATTCGGCGAAGGAGGAGCATCTATCCGGCCTCGGGGTCTCATCCCAAGCGTTAGAGGAGGCGGCGCGACACCGGGATGCGAGGGCGGCAGCGCGCGGAGCTTGGCACCAAGCGGCGGCGATACGGTGAGTGGAGGTGCTAAAGCGGTTCCTACGGCTCGAGCACACGGTGGCGATGCTGGCCTTCCGTCTAGGGAGGAGGAAACAGAGAGGAACAGAGGGAGCCAAGAGAATTAACACAAGGAGGAGTTCGCCGGAAGAGAGGCCGATGGCACGGGACGTGATCATCTCGGCCTCGGGCTAAGGAAGGGAAGGAGAGCGGCGCTCGGAGTCCCCTTCACGCGTCCTCGTGCGGCGGTCGACGACAATGGCGCAGCGGCGGAGGAAAACGACGGATGTGATGGAGCGGAGAAGGAGTTCGGCAGCGGAAAATAAATGGCGGTCGAGAGAGGGAAAGAGCGCGAGCTTTAAAGAGGTGGCAAGGCGGTGGAGATGCATGGAGAGCTAGCACTCTTCGGCGCTAGTGGCCAAGGCGGCGGCAGTCGTGACATCGGCGACGGTTGGGAGAAAAGAAAAAAAGAAGGAAAAGGCGGCGCTCTCCTTGCCAAAACAGGAAAAGGAGCGCAGAGAGAAAACGAGAGAGGGATGGGGCATGTGTGCATGTGCGCAGAGCGACGGGGCCAAGAGGATGACGTCGACAATGATGGCGAGGTGGTGTGGCACGGAGCAGAGACAGGGATGAAGGCGGTGTCGGCCCGACGGTCGGTCACGACGCGCGGCGGGCGCGGGAGCCAACGGGCGGCAACGAATTTGGGAGGGCGCCGGCAGGAAACGGCAAGAGAGAGAGAAAGAAAGCGAGGGCGAGAAGGAGAGAGAGACGACGCTCTCCCTCGCGCTGCGCATGCGTGCGACGCACGTGCGGTGCACGTGCCTGGTGCGCGGGCCGGCATGGGCTGGGCCAGAAGCAGCGTGGCCCAGTGGAAGGGAAAGGCCGAGAGAGGGAGGGAGGCGGGGAGATGGGCCGGCCGAGAAGCGGCCTGAGAAACTAGAGGGAGGCAAAATAGATTTTGACAGAGGATTGAATTTTGGAAGGATTAGGGTTTGGATTCGAATTTTGATTTCGTGATTTCTCCGGGAGTTGAGCAGAGAGGGAGCATGAGATCTTGGCACACACTCGAAACACAAACGGAGAGCAACTTCACAAATAAGATTTTAAACAAATAGGTTTTTCCACTAACACCACGATGAAACAGGCGTTACAGGTTTTGTATGGAGAAAATGTTGGCAATTCCGTTTTAGCAATCACATCTACACGCCTTGTTGCAGTTGCAGCTTCTGCTGGGCATGCATGCATCGCAATATTGTTGCCTTGCCTGCAGCCTTTGCTACCTATAACTGCGCATGCCTGCCATCCATCTACTTTAATTTCACTGCAAACGTACGTTTCATTTCTCTCACGACATCTCAACTAACAAAACGGATTAATTATGTGTTGGGATTAACTCTACCTAGCTATACTGTGCTGGCTAGCTGCCAGATCGACCAGAAATACTGTAGGCATAAAGCAGCCACACGCATTTTCAGCGTCGTACTACTAGCTATCTTATCTTAGTTTGCACTGTTCGTCATCTTTATTTAATTGTAAACCTCCTGCAAAGTAATCCGGAACTTAATCATGTACGTAATCTCTCCCGCGCACCTAATTTATTTCTGTTCGATCGATCTACTAGTATACTCTAGTATGGTATTTGCATGCATGCATGCAACGTGAAAAGTAACAGCGTAGAGTAACTTTCCATGACACAGCTAGCGTCGACAAGAGCTGATTAATTAAGAGTTTAATTAGCTGGTCTGTCAATGCATGGGCGCGCACAAAATACAAATAATGCAACTATATATGCAAAGTGTGTGTATATAAGCAGCTTCCATCCATCTATATATAAGCACTCTCATAGTGATCCAGGCAGGCATCCAGCTCTCTCCGTATATATAATTAGGTAGCTGAGAGGCTGAGATACGTGGTACAGAATTGATCGATCGATGGCGTCGAGGAGCAACGAGAGGTGCAGGATGGTGGCAGTCATGGCGGCCGCCGTGCTGGCCCTGTGCAGCTGTGCGGCGGTGACCATGGCCCAGCTGGAGATGGACTTCTACAGCAAGACGTGCCCGAACGTCGAGGAGATCGTCCGGCGAGAGATGGAGGAGATCCTCCGGGTGGCGCCGACGCTCGCCGGCCCGCTCCTCCGCCTCCATTTCCACGACTGCTTCGTCAGGGTATATATATAGTACTCATCGATCGCCTGCTTTAATTTATTGCATAATACGCATATATTCATCAATTAATATGTATATGTATATGTACATGCATGCAGGGGTGCGACGCGTCTGTGCTGATCGACTCGACGGCCGGCAACGTGGCGGAGAAGGACGCCAAGCCCAACCTGACACTCCGCGGCTTCGGGGCGGTGCAGAGGGTCAAGGACAAGCTCGACGCGGCCTGCCCGGCCACCGTCTCCTGCGCCGACGTCCTCGCGCTCATGGCCCGCGACGCCGTCGTCCTCGCCAAGGGACCCTCCTGGCCGGTGTCGCTCGGCCGCCGGGACGGCCGGGTCTCCATCGCCAACGACACCAACCAGCTGCCGCCGCCCACCGCCAACTTCACCCAGCTCTCCCAGATGTTCGCCGCCAAAGGCCTCGATGTCAAGGACCTCGTCGTCCTCTCCGGCGGCCACACGCTTGGCACGGCGCACTGCGCGCTCTTCTCGGACCGGCTCTACAACTTCACCGGCCTGGAGAACGACGGCGACGTGGACCCGGCGCTGGACATGGCGTACATGGCGAAGCTGAAGGCCAAGTGCCGGAGCCTGAGCGACAACACGACGCTGTCGGAGATGGACCCCGGCAGCTTCCTCACCTTCGACGCCAGCTACTACCGGCTTGTGGCCAAGCGCCGCGGCATCTTCCACTCCGACTCCGCGCTGCTCACCGACCCCGTCACCAGGGCCTACGTCGAGCGCCAGGCCACCGGCCACTTCGCCGCCGACTTCTTCCGCGACTTCGCCGACTCCATGGTGAAGATGAGCAGCATTGATGTGCTCACCGGGGCGCAGGGCGAGATCAGGAACAAGTGCTACGCCATCAACATATAAGTAGTAACTGCATCTGCAATTCCCTAATCAATGCTTCGATTTAATTGGTTTCTTCCGTCAAAAAAAATTAATCGGTTTCAGTTTGCAAAAAAGATGTGTTAATTAATTTGGTTTGGGTACAGTACAGTACAGATGAACGAATCCATCACTGCGTGCGTACTATATATGTATATGTGTGTAACTGATGTACGTAGATTGCATGCCAATGGGTTTCTTGTTTTGGTACTTTTTAATTTGTTTTTTTGGGGTGCGTACGTGGCAAATATGTTCAACTCTTGTGAATTCATTCATGATATATGTAATAAGTTCAAACGAGACAACAACAAAAATATACTCTCTTTCACAATTTATCATTAGTATCCCTTCAGGTTGACTTGACTGTTTGCACTCAATCTATATATACATCATGCCTGTATTGATATATACATGCCATATATGTATGTATTTCATCGGCATTTTGGAAGTGGATGTACTGATTATATCATGGGCTCAATTCAGCCCGTTAGCATAGGAGCCCATGCATGGTCAGCAGCGCACAAACAGGCCTAAGGATGAGTTTGAGAAGAGCACAAACAGAAGAAAACACATTGTTTTTCACACGCACGTTTTCTAAACTGCTAAACGATACATTTTTTAAAAAAACTTTGTATAGAAAAGTTACTTTAAAAAATCATATTAATCTATTTTTTAAGTGTTTAAAATAATTAATACTTAATTAATTACACACTAATCATATTCTTCTCAGTTTTCTCTATTCTTTTTTTCTCAAACACAGCCTAAGACCATGGGTCTATTCGTCTGTCTTGTTTATTTGGGCCCAAATTAACTGGCACATTTTAAGCCCTGTCTGCTCTACGAATCTCATGGCGTTTGGATAGGCCTGGGTTCCATCTCTTCCGAACAAGCAAGAATCCCTCCAAGTTCAATCTGTTATGTATCTCCCATAACTATTAAAACCACTATAGTTTGACTTTCTCATCGGTCTTGAAAACGGTTCTTGCTAACATGGCACGTTAACATAGTATAACCGATCAAGTCAGCATGCGGAGGCCGCTTGTCTCTTTCTTTCCTTACTGGAAGGGAAACTGACAAGTGGGTCCTACATATAGACTCAGTCGGTTGGACTAAGTCAACGTGTCACGTCAGCGAAAATCGCTGTGAGTATCAAATTACATCAATTTTCATAACTGGGAGAGTCAAGATATCCAGTTCAGAAATACGAATCAAATTTAACCTATATTTGAGAGTCAAAGTGAAATTATTCCCCCAATCTATAACTAACTTGGCTACAAGCTAGTATGATTGTTACAAACTTCCAACCCATTAGACTGGACAGTTGCACATGCAAATTGAGAACATCTTTTTTTAAAAAAAAGGAAAATTAAAAGGAGGCAATTATCTACTGTCTAAGGCCTAAGAGTGCCTAATTAAGCATGTCAACTATTCTCGGCCATTCCTAACGGCCTGTTTGGCATGGCCGGAGCCGGAGCCGGAGCCTAGCTAAACAGTTTCAACTCCAGCTAAAATGGGAGTGGAGCTGGTTGGAGCACTCTCACAACATGAACTAGCTAGAGAGGTGGAACTGTCCTATTTGGCACAGCTCTAGATCTCAGATCTACGGTAGATTTGAAGTTTATATATTAAATTACAGTGGATTTTAAATTTTATCTGATATGTGTACAAAATAATTTATCTAAATGTTATCAACATAATTGTAGATCTAGATTCATGGATTTGTGAAGCTAGGAATATCCAGCTTCAACAAATCTTGGATCCAGAGTTGTGCCAAAGAGGGCTTAAACTGCTCCACAACTTCACTTCAAACCCATCTCCTGAAGTTATATTTAGTAGTTGGAGCTTTTCCAAATAGGCCCTAAATAAGCTCCCAAATAGAAGCATTTTTATTATTGAATTTTTTTAATATAATATAAACATTTCGAGAACAGTGAATTTAACTAATCATGATGAGGACACAACTAGCTCGGATATAACAATGACTACCTTGTGTATTAATCAGCCAAAGGTTAACCAGTTCTACATAAGATTTACTTGTTATATTTTTGAACATACGTTGCTACGCAATGAGTTTTATTTGTTTTCGTTTGCAGAGGTACTTGCTTGGATGAAGGAAAAGAAGCCGAGCATAACGAATGCATGAAATATCAAAGAAGTTGATTGGGGACCAAACTAAGACTTTCTCCAAGTCGACTTCGGGTGCAATTCGGAGTCCAGGACCAGTCTGCACTAAAACGGGCGCCCAGGTCGCATACGTGCTCGGATTGGGGTATTCTTTATATGGATGGAAAGCTAAGAAGATAGCCTTTCCAATGGTTCTGGTCTCATGTCCAAATTCGTTACGAGTCATCGGAAATTGACCGAACAAGTTGATGTTCAGAGTCTGTCCCGGCGCTGCGATGCCGTATTTGGGCCTTTGGCCCGTGTATCGTGTTGGAGCCCATTAGGGTTGCATCAAGGGGTGCTTGCACGACCCTAAACTCCATATATCAGTAGCCGTCGCTATCTTTAGGTTTTGGGTTTTGTTTAGATTAATCTGTCAAGAACAGTTTCGCCGCTAGATCGGTTTGTAAGACCCCAACTTGTGAGCTTAATCATTCATCTGCAATTTTGGTTGTATTCTATCTCGTTCTTGTTTGTGTTCTTCGATTGGCAAACAGGGAATTAGCCTTCTCGGCGAGGTCACCCGCGTTTCAACACGGGTGATAACCAGAGGAGACGTGGTGCTGCGATTGCGGGGCTCAAGAGCGTGCGCGTTCAAGAAGCCGGATCGATTTGTGTCGCGACTCCGTCCAAATCGTTGTTTATCAGAACCTTTCGGAAGGTCGGAAACTCTAGTACACATCAAATCATGTACTCAGGAGGGGAATCTATTGAACGAGAAGAAATGTTTATATTCATGGAGGGAGTAACTACTAGCTAGGCATATCATAATCGAACATTTGTTCAACAGTATTAGCAATACAAGGAGCCCTGAGAAAATAGGTGAATATGCCAATTGTTCCAGTGCAACGTGTGCAAAATCTAGATAAGAAGAAGAGGAGAAAAAGAAAGGAGCACACACATTTGTCAGATTAGTACTTTAGCAAGTTCACCACCTTATTAAATAGTTAAAACATGTGTATCTAGAGGACTAGGCCCAACCCTGCACTGGGCCCCCAAAATCTAGGAAGGCAGCGGGAGGCACATGTGCTTTCTCCAGGGCCCGACAGACGTAGCGATTAGTAAAGGGTTTATTTGATCCATACCATTGTAAATTAGGCATATTAAAAAATATAATTATTATTTAGTTATTTAGAATCATACCATTACAATTCTTTCTTTATTCGAGATATGCCATTTTCTATACCTTAAACGTTGTTGGACCCACATGCAAGCTACTGTATTTTTCAATCGCCCAAAATGCCCCTGGTACATATCTCCTCTCCACCTCACTGACACGTGGACCCCGCTTGTCATCCCCTTCCTTATTCCTACTCATATCCCTCAGCAACAATCCGGAGGAGGCAGAAGGAAGGAGCAGCGCTGAGCTGCTGTTTTCGGTGATGGGGGGCAGGGGAGAGGAAGCTGCAGCGACGGGGTCGGCACTAGCCTCCGTCTAGCCCTCCCCGAAACTCCGCCCTCTCTAGGTCGCAGGGGTGGCGGCGTGGTGCTCCCCCAAACTCCACCGTGGTGCTGGGCGACGGTGACATGGGGAGCTTCAGTGTATGGGTGGGGGTGAGAACTCCTAGGCCGATAGACTTGCCAGCTGCTGCAATGTGACGATGAAGAAGCCGTCGAACAAGAATGGCGTACAGAAGCTGATCACATCTCGGCCAGTCTTCGTTTTCCTTAAGAACATTCCTAAGTCTTCGGCAAAATAAGCTACTAGCTAAGGCCGGCCATTCCTAAGTCTTGGGCTGCAATAAAATCGCGAGTGTCAGAACATGTACAGAACATGCATGCGGTGCCATATAAACCCGGAGCAGAGTGTCAGACAGTGCGTAGAATAATAAACGTCATGTTGTAATGCCCGTCGACAAGTATAAATACGGCCGGAGGGATGTATGTATGTATGTATGTACGAACGATTGATCCTCATTCCATTCAATTCGTCCCTAGCTCGTCAAATATATATATGTGCGTGCGTGTGGATGGATATGGCGGCCAAGTCGTCGTCGTCTTGCGCTAACAAGATGCTGCTGCTTCTTCTTCTTGCTCTGGCCATCGGCGGCGTGCTCCCAACCTCTTATGCCGTCGCTATGCCGCATGGCGTAGGGCTGGACGTGGGGTTCTACAGGGAGACGTGCCCCATGGTGGAGGACATCGTCCGCGCAGAGATGGTCAGGATCATCGCCCACGCACCCACCCTCGCCGCCGCCATCCTCAGGCTCCACTTCCACGACTGCTTCGTCAGGGTATATACACATATATATCTTCTGCTATATATAGGGCATCGCGATCGATATCGTCGTATGCATTCGTTGATTGCATGATGAATATGCATGGATTGCAGGGTTGCGACGCCTCCGTTCTGCTGAGCTCCACCCACGCAAACATGGCGGAGCGGGACGCACCACCCAACCGGAGCCTGCGCGGCTTCGTCTCCGTCCAAAGAGTCAAGTCCAGGCTCGAGGCCGCCTGCCCGTCCACCGTCTCCTGCGCCGATATCCTCGCCCTCATGGCCCGCGACGCCGTCCTCCTCGCCAGTGGACCCTACTGGCCCGTCCCGCTCGGCCGTAGGGACGGCCGCGTCTCCTGCGCCGGCGAGGCGGCCGCCGACCTGCCCCCTTCCTACGGCGGCCTTCCGCAGCTCGCCACCATGTTCGTCTCCAAGGGCCTCGACCTCAAGGACCTCGCCGTCCTCTCCGGCGCACACACCATCGGCATCGCGCACTGCCCATCCTACGCCGACCGTCTCTACAACTTCACCGGCGCCGGCGACGCCGACCCGTCACTCGACCGCAAGTACGCCGCCAGGCTGAGGACGCGGTGCGCCAACGACGACGACGTGCTGTCGGAAATGGACCCTGGAAGTCGCATGACCTTCGACAGCAGCTACTACCGCCACGTCGCCAAGAGGAGGGGCCTCTTCACCTCCGACGCCGCGCTGCTCGACAACGCCGTCACCGGGGAGTATGTCCGCCGCGTCGCCACGGGCAAGTTCGACGACGACTTCTTCAGGGATTTCGCCGAGTCGATGATCAAGATGGGCAACGTCGGCGTGCTCACCGGCGAGCAGGGAGAGATCAGGAACAAGTGCCACCTCGTCAATTAACTAACTACTATACCTAGGACATCGCTCTAGCTAGTAAGCGTTAATTGCAGCTGTTTGCATGGTTGATCGATCGACAAACGCGCGCGCGCGTTTAGATTTAGTTTTGAGTTTTCAACTTCCTACTATTGACTTGTCAACATGCATGCATCTCGCGTCAGTATGCATCAACAATGTTTTCTTTCTTTCTTTCTTTCTACTGGGACCTACTCATGTATTAAGCAGAGAATAATTGAGAGCGTGCGCTTAATCACATTATCTTTGAACATTAACTATTAACTGTACCTGCACCAAATGATGGTTGTATTTAGTTATATTATTCCACATGTTATGGATGCTAGCTTACGTACCATAGTAGCAATATCAATCGGGAAACTCTCTTCATCCATTGTTTGGTTAATCCTTATAGTGCGTTTGGTTGGGGAAAGTTGTTAGGGAGAAATGAGAATTTGAGGGGTAAAGACTATTAAATCTATTATTTGATAGAGAACGTTGGAATTTTAGGAGGGATTGGGAAGGGGAGTTTAAGAGCGAATCCACTCCTTTTCAATATGTAAATTTAAATTCAATTTATATAAGTACAATTAAATAAAAATAACAAATTTAATTGTGAATAATGTGTACCACTCGTACTGGAATTTGTTGTTTTTGTTTTTATTCGTACAAGTTGAATTTGCATTTATGGAGTCATATATCACATGTTGATCAATTTTGTCAATTTTTTTTAAAAAAAACTTTTGATGAATTTTTGGACGACATACACAAAACGAGAGGATATTTCCTCGAAAGTTCAACTCCATATCATTTGTCAGATGCATATATGCCTGATTCTATGTTTATTTCCCTGCAGCGGCAAAACTGCAAATGCATGCAGTTTGTAATCACAACAACTCAGATCGATGTAGTATATAGTTTCAGCGACATGCATGTTAAGTAAATATAATGCTTTTGTTGGTCCAAGCGTAGATCTTGTTAATCATGCGATTGATTTAAAAAGAAAAATAAGCACGTAATGGATCATCAATTAATTTTTGTGTTGCTAATTGACAAATGCATCCGGGGTAGCCCTTATTGGTGCATGTGTATGTTGACTTGAAGAGATAGATTTAGCGGCGGTCAAATCAATTAATTGGAGCTCCACGCCCTGAGCTCAACTAAGTATGTGATTGCTCAACTCAACTCAACTTGCATAGTCGCATGCATATATATCTACTCGCTCGCATGCATCGATCTGATCGATCACTACATATATATGCATGGCAACAACCATCGCCACATGCAAATTTGACTTGCTTAAACCGTATCTGCATGTCCAATTCAAATTACCTACTGGCACTAATAATTTAATCTAGCAATAAATTCGACCAAGTCGTTACACGTACTGCTTATGCCAAATTGGAATTTTTATACTTGCGTTGCCGCAAGCATGCATAAATATATGCAAACAAAACCTTTCGCCGATCATAAACCATTGAAATTAAAACCGGTATTAATTATATTCGGACAACTTTTTTTCAAAAAAAATAGGAATTCAGTTTAAATTTGACCAGTTCACCAAGCGGTTTGTCAACTTGAGCCGGCTCGATCGAAACCTCGAAATTTCGCAAAAACTAGCGGACGATTTTGTTGTTTTTTTAACCCAAGTGGTTTTCTACAATTGTTTGTACTCAAGAGGTAAATCAGTAAACAACCTTCAAGTGGAACCTTACAAAAGGGGTAGAGCAGCTGCCTGACAACCGTGGTCGAAGCGAACATATAATTCAATTTTGATTGAAAATATTATTTTTAGCAAATACTCGCTGTATTTAGATTTACCCTAGCTCTTAAAGTTTCATGGTTCCGACACTAAAACCTTTGGAACACAGGAATCGAAAACACACATGAATATAGGAAAAATTGCATGAATGGAATCTTATGACATATACAACACTATAGGAATTGAAAAATATTAATTGTTAAATGGGTCGTTGGATACTCCACAGGTAATTCACAACAATTTTTTAGGGGAAAATATTATTAAAGTAGAGCTTAGAGGAGAGATGAAGATAGATAGAACATTGGATTGGACTTCTCAAAGGAAATCAAAACCATGAGGTTTGAGCACATGTTTGAAATCCTCCAAAAAGTGAAGGAAAGGAAAACATTCCAATGAAATTTTCTAGCCCAAATCTTCAAACCGAAGGGCTCCATATGAAAAATTCTTATGGGATTTAATTTCAATCCTACAAATTTCCTATGGAAAACCTTTGCTCCAGAGGAATCATATATATTGAAGCGAGGTTAATTATCTTAAGTGAAGGGTTGGAAATGAACCGCAAATGGTGGGCAAATAGTGATGTGCAAATTAAAAATATCTCTACATATCACCTCGATCCCAAAGTATATCACCACAAATGGATCACAAATGGTGGGCCCCCTTTGAAACGCATGGAACTTGGAAGTGGGAACACATGAATTGAACAACAAAACACATGAATCAAATGGCACGAATTCTCAATTCCTACAGGAAGATAAACCCCACAGGAAAACTTCAAAAGAGGTATTTGATTGGAACGCATGAAAAATAAAGGATTGCAAGAGACAAAAGATTAAAAACATGAGCTACGACATCTTGATTATTTACCTCCAAAATTATCATAGAATTGTTCATTCTATAGAAATTTCAAAGAAACGATATGATTCAACCCTTTCTTTCAAATGCATTCATTGGAATTTTCCCCATAAGATTAGAGTCCTCTAAATTTCCTTTATGAATCCTCCAATTCAAGGGGGGCCTTAATTTGGCATGTCAAAGAGGAGCCCAACTGTAATGCAAGTTTTTCACCTGGATTATGATGAATGGAAAATCCTAATTGCAGATAGCTTAAGCTTAAGAGGATGCATGCCAATATTTGTTTTTATCACACTGGCAACTGCCAAACGGCCAACAAAGCAGTATTGATGAAAGTAAGGAAAGATTGTGTTAGTTCACAAAGAAATGTTGGGTCAATGTCTGATATGTTTATGGACAACACACTACTACACAAACGGTCTTTCCGTGCGGGCCGAAAGGCATCTTCCCGTGCGGAAGGCCTGCCCGCACGCGCGAGAAGGTCTGGGAAAAGACTATTTTCGCGTGCGGGCGGCCCAACCGCACGGGAAGTTCGATTATCCCGTGCGGTCGGCTTAAGCGGCCCGCACGGGATAATGGATCTTCCCGTGCGGGCCGCTTAATCCAACCGCACGGGATAATCGATCTTCCCGTGCGGATAATTAAGTGGACCGCACGGGAAGATGACAGCAGCATTTATTTTTTTGCATATATTATTTTTTTTCATATATTGGCTTATCTCCTCCTCTCCCTCCCTCTCTCTCTCTCTCTCTCAGTAATAGTATATATACACATCGCACGTATTAAGAATTAAACGTAAATAATTATTTTTTTATGGAATTAAGATATTAAATTGTACGCCTCACATATATACATATCATCGCGTCTCGCAATTTACAAAATGTTCAAAAAGCCACATAAAATATATACTTAAAATATGTACTAGCTAGTATACATATGTTCTTTTTCCCACTCTCTAAGTCGTTTGAAGGCATCCCCCGTCGCAAGCTGGCTCTCCGGATCGTAGAAATCGCCCAAATGGTTGCAGACATCGCGGCGGATGAAGCGGCAAATATCTGCACACAAGTTTCGTATGGTTCGATCGTCGAACCGGTTCGCTACAACCGGAATGGACGGGATCTGTTTAAGAAGGAATACACATTGTTATAGTTAGGAAAATTATACAAGATCTTATAATGTGTAAAAAGATATTTTCTCTGGACTTACTTCTTCAAACTTTGTAGTGTATCTCCCGTTTATTCTAAGCATCTCGCATACGTAGTATCCGCATAAACTAGTCCCTGGTGGTTGTTTAAAACACTATGTTGAATAAAATTGTATACATCAATATTTTGAGTGAAACGAGCATATATAGAAAATTTCATTATAACAGACATGTAATTACCGGCCATCTTGTCTTCACGAGAAGCTTCTTCTTTTCTGGATTATTGATTGGTCCACCATGGTCTACGTAATATCTGTGTGCTCTATAAAGACAAAATAATTGTTTGAGTCAATTATGTGTCTTCGAGAGTACAACAGCCAATATTTAGTACATGGTGCATAACAGGACTTACAAATTTAATATAATGAGAAACTCTTTAAATGTTTCCTCGCCATAGTGTGCCGGATCCAGCACTACGGCCAAGTGGTCCCGCGGATATATCAGAAAAAGTATGTAGTGATCGCTACAAAGAAGATATGTTAATCGTAGGTGACATCGTACTAAAATATCAGTAGTACGGAAGAATATTACGTACCGCAGCGCATAAGGGACCAAGAGGACAGTTTTGTCTTTGTGTGCGACCATCGCTTTGTCTTTGTGTATAATATATATTAAAGTATATTATACATATATTATACTTATATAATATATGTATAATATACATATATACTCTAATTTATTATATTTAGTGATGTATATATATGTATATATATTATACATATATATACATATATATATATATATATATATATTTAGAGTATTAATATTATACATAAATAAACATCTAATTTACAAACATCACATATATTATACATATGTATAATACAAATATTATACATAATATTAACATTTTTAGAGTATATTAAAGTATACTAAATATATATTAAAGTATATTATACATATATTATACGTAATATATGTGATGTATACTAAATACATCACATATATTAACATAATTTACAAACAATGCTAAATATATATTAAAGTATATTATACATATATACATAAATAAACATCTAATTTACAAACTTCACATATATTATACATATGTATAATACAAATATTATACATAATAATACGTTCACAGTTATTAATTCTCAATAAAAGAAATTTTGCAACACAATTAAGTTTTTCATATTTCAGAAATAAATCTCGACATATTTCCATTAATCAGTAAACCTAAAATATAAAATTCATCAAAAAATTGCAGAGCTGTCGGCATCGATCGGTCCATACATGCATGTATCTGCAGGAGGCAGCACCACAGAGAAACAATATCTAAATTGAGAAGGAGAAAGAAAGATGACCTAGAGAAGAAGAGCCTACGTGCGTCGGCGCGGCGTCAGGGAGCGCGGCGGCGGTCGGCGCTCGGCGTCGGGCTCGGTCGGTGGGGACGGCGGCGGCCGGGTCGAGGGCGGCGCGCGGGGCGGTGGGAGGAGGCGTCGGGGTCGAGGGCGGCGCGCGGGGCGGTGGGAGGCGGCGTCGGGGAGCGACGGCGGTCGGCGCTCGGCGCTCGGCGGTCGGGGTCGGTCGGTGAGGACGGCGGCGGCCGGGTCAAGGGCGGCGCGCGGGCGGTGGGAGGCGGTGTCGGTGAGGCGCGACGGCGTCGGGGAGCGGCGGCGGTCGGCGCTCGACGGTCGGGGTTGGTTGGTGAGGACAGCGGCGTCCGGGTCGAGGGTGGCGCGCGGGGCGGTGGGAGGAGGCGTCGGTGAGGCCGGCGGCGGCGCTCGGCGATCGGCGCGAGATTTGGGCAGCCTGGCGGCACGGGTGTAGGGTTTCGCCTGGACTTAGAAATTTTGGCACCCGCGCGTACCATTTATAGGCGGAGACCATCGCGTGCGGGCGGCTTAAACGCCCGCACGAAAATATAGTCTTTCCGTGGAGGAGGCGTCGGGGTCGAGGGCGGCGCGCGGGGCGGTGGGAGGCGGTGTCGGTGAGGCCGACGGCGTCGGGGAGCGGCGGCGGTCGGCGCTCGGCGGTCGGGGTCGGTTGGTGAGGACAGCGGCGTCCGGGTCGAGGGTGGCGCGCGGGGCGGTGGGAGGAGGCGTCGGTGAGGCCGGCGGCGGCGCTCGGCGGTCGGCGCGAGATTTGGGCAGCCTGGCGGCACGGGTGTAGGGTTTCGCCTGGACTTAGAAATTTTTGGCACCCGCGCGTACCATTTATAGACGGAGACCATCGCGTGCGGGCGGCTTAAACGCCCGCACAGAAATATAGTCTTTCTGTGCGGGCCGTGTCATCCGCCCGCATGGAAATACTATATTTCCGTGCGGTCCTTTTAAGCCGCCCGCACGGAAATAGGATTTTGCATGCGGGCTCTTAAGCCGCCCGCACGGGATAATCGCCGCCCTTATATTAAGACTATAAAACTAAAAATAATATGAATGCACATAAAATAATAAAAAACATATTTTTGAATATATGTATAATTTATTTGAAAAATTGTACATATATTTATATGTATAATATAAATATATGTATAATATATGTATATTATATGTATATTATATACATATAATATAAATATATACATATATTATAAATATATGTATAATATGTATATATTATATACATATATTATTCATATATACCTATAATATAAATAATATGTATAATATATTAATCATCCACACAAATACCATAACTTCGATATAAAACCACACATTCACTGGTAACACCATAAGTTTGATATGTATACATTCACTTGCAAAAACATATAATATACACAAAAAACAAACTAGCGTTTCATAATTTTTGAATTAACATCCTTCAGCACGGATGCAAACTTTGATTCGTCGAGGACACTCTCAATGCGTTTCATCCGCGTAGGAAGATCTGTGAATAACTCAATGGCGTCGTATTGATTATAATCGCGTGCGTCTTGAATGTTGTCAATACCAATGATGTGTTGGTTGCCCGATACAATAATGTCCATCTTTTCATCGGAAGAATCATTCACATAAAAAACCTGTGCAACACGCTCGGCAAGGACCCATGGATCATCCTTATGTCCAATTTTACTCCGTTCAGCACACGTAAATCCAAATTTATCTACCATGCTGTCTTTCACCCATTGGCATCTGAGAACAGGGATCTGAATGTTTAAACCGTAGTCAAGTTCCCATATTTCTTGTATGATCCTGTAGTAAGACTTGTTCTGCCCTGTTGCGTCCAACGCTTTGACACGAACCCCACTGTTCTGCGCAGAGCTTTTCCTATCTTTACTGTTTGTGTAAAAAGAATATCCTGCCATGTCATACCCTTGCCATGAGGTCACAAGGCTTGTTGGGCCAGCTGCAAGTCTTTCTATCGTTTTCTCCCGATTGATTCTCCACACGGTAGCTTTTGATCCTTCAGCCACTGGGGAAAAGTATGCTTCTGTTCTTTCGAAACCCAATCGTCGAATCGCCTAGGATTGCATGCTCTGATCTCGGAAGTGTGTTGCTCAATGTAGGGCGCAACGATGGCGAGTTGTTGAAGAACACTGCTGTGTGCATCTGATACCGCTTTGTAATCGTTGTCGTAGAAGCATTTTTTTCCCACAGTACCCTTCCCAGATAACCTTCCATCATGTCGAGGCATCGGTATCCCAATGGGGTTGACATCTCTCACATAATCTACGCAGCACTCGACAGCCTCCTCAGTTGTGTAACCCTCTATCATCGAGCCCTCCGGATGAGCACGATTACGGACATATCCTTTCAGAACGGCCATGTATCGCTCGTACGCCCACATTTGATGTAGGTATAGAGGACCAAGTTCAATAATTTGAGGGACAATGTGAACAATGAGATGTTCCATCATGTCCCAGTACGATGGAGGAAAAAACATCTCTAGCTGGCAAGCTGTCTCGACTACGAATTTTTGAAGGGGTCCTAATTCTTCTGGATCAAAAACTTTCTGTGAAACTCGATTAAAAAAGTAGCATAGCTTTGTTATCACTACCTTGGTGTGCACTGGTTTCACCGCCCTTATAGCGATAGGGAGGAATACCGTAAGCATCTTATGACAGTCGTGAGCGTTGTATCCAGAAATTGACAAATCTTTCATTGATACTAGTTTCCGGATATTCGATGAGAATCCAGTCGGCACTTTCAATCCACGAAGACATTTACAGAAAGCTTTTTTCTCTTCTAGTGACATTGAGTAGCATGCCGGTGGAATCTCAATCTTACCATTCGTTAGCTCTATTGGGTGGAGATCTTTCCTTATTCCCAAATTGACCAGGTCGTTACGTGACTTCAACCCATCCTTTGTTTTACTTGGGATGTCAAGTAAAGTCCCGATGGTGCTGTCAAACACGTTTTTCTCGAGGTGCATGACATCGATGGCATGGCGAATCTCCAGGTCTTTCCAGTACGTCAGGTACTTGAAAAAGATTGAATGTTTCTTGAAGGGCAGTGTGTTTTCTACCACTTCTTTCTTCCTCTTGCCTAAAGCTGTCTTTCCCTTGCCAAACACGACCTTTATGTTCTTTGTCAGCTTGAACACCGTGGAACCATCCTTTGCTTCGGGGGCAGTACCTTCCTCAACAGTTTTGTCAAAAAAGGTAGCCATCGCACGATACCTATGCTTCTGTGGTAAGAAACGACGATGACGCATGTAAACTAACTTTTTTGACGAGGTCAGGTATATGTACGATGTGTTGTCCAGACATATAAGACATCCGGTCTTTCCATTAATCTGTCCTGAGAGGGAAAAATTTGTTGGTAGATCGTTTATAGCAACGAATATGATAGCACGCAGAGTAAAATACTCTTGTCGGTACGCATCAAACAATCGTAGACCCTCTTCCCACATTTCTTGCATATCCTCCATCAAAGGTTCAAGAAACACATCTAGATCGATGCCAAGCTGTTTTGGCCCTTGTATAAGGATAGTCAACAAAATATACTTTCGCTTCTGACATAACCATGTCGGAAGGTTATACATGGTGAGCAGAACAGGCCAAGTGCTGTGCGAGCTGCTTAGGTCACCAAACGGATTCATTCCATCCGTGCTCAACGCAAACCTTACATTTCTCGGATCATTTGCAAATTCTGGGTGCTTCGAATCAAAGTTTCTCCATTGTCGAGCATCGGCGGGGTGTCGAATCATACCATCTGTTTTCCGACCCTCTTGGTGCCATCTCATCAACTCGGCGTCGGCGGGGTTCGAGAACAATCGCTTCATGCGATCTTTCACTGGCAAGTACCACATCACCATGGCCAGAATCTTCTTTCCTGGCTCGACCAATGCATTTGGTTCGGCAACATCACTATCGGTGGCACTGTTATCCTTTTTGTACCTACTCGCCCCACAAGTTGGGCACTTGTCCAGGTCAGCGTATTCATTGCGATAAAGTACACAGTGATTAATACATGCATGGATCTTTTCCACACCAAGTGATAATGGGCATATCAGTTTCTTGGCTTCGTAGGTGTTAGCTGGCAACAAGTTAGGCTTAGGAAGCATAGCTCTCAGGAGACCCATCAAGTCGTTGAAACTAGTATCAGACCATCCGTGCCTGGCCTTCAATCTAAGAAGTTCTAGCACCGACCGCAACACTGTATACTCCATGTCACATCCCTTTGATTGATCGTACAAAAGATCTTTCGCTGATTTCTGCAACGCCTCCCAATTGTTTAAATCTCTTGCTTTCCCTGTTAGGACCTCTGGTTCAGCGTGCCGCAACATATCCTCAAGATCAAGTTCAATATCAACCTCTGCGGTGTCAAAACCAGAGCCACCAAAATCACCAGTCATTTGACGGGACATGTCCTCAATTATAAAATCCTCTGCCTGATTGAACCAAATATCAAGAATCTCTACAAGAGGGGCGACTTCCCCGTGATAAGTCCAAACTGTGTATTTCTCCACAAATCCACGCTGAATTATGTGTCCCAGAATTACATTCAGATCTTTCCACATCTTCTGATTCTTACAATCCACGCAAGGACAAAAAAATATCCTTCCTATTCTCCCTCAAAGCGTGTGCCTTAGCCTTATCAATAAATGTTGATGCTTCTCTTATGAACACCGGATGAGTTCTACGTGTCTCATACATCCATGTCCGATCCATCTAAAAAAAATCACATCATTAATTAATATTATATTGCCGGTGTTTTCTAAATAAACAAATTAAACTTAAATCCTACTTTTGTACTAAAACCTCATTCACAGCAAATAATAATACTGAGACAATATTAGCTACCAAAAATTGGTACAATCAAAAAAACAAAATATTTGACCTACAAATTACAAACATAGCACAAAATAACAATTCACACAACTTTACATATCTTCGCATTCAACCAATGAAATTTTACAAAAACGGAAGCAAATGAAGGAGACGATCAAGCACATTACCTTTTATATTGATTTCAATCGAAGATTTCAACTCTAAAACCTCCCACCAAAAGAAAATGTCTATTTTTGGAGAGAGAAACCGAGTTAAAAAAACTTCAAATATCTTCACATTAAACCAATAAAAAATTTTAAAAATGGAAGCAAATGGAAGAGAAGTACAAGCATGGTACCTTTTGTATTGATTCCAATTGGAAAATTCAAGTTGAAAACCTCCCCCCTTTTTTTGGAGAGAGAAACACCAGGTTCAAAGTGGCACCGTCGGGGCTAGAAGCTGCTTTATGGTGCATCATCGCATGCGGTCCACCTAACAGACCGCACGGGATAACGCATTATCCCGTGCGGGCCGCTTAAGAGGACCGCACGGGATAAATATCCTGTGCGGTCCTCTCCGATTAAGCGGCCCGCACGGGATAATGCGTTATCCCGTGCAGTCCGATTAAGCGGCCCGCACGGGATAATGCGTTATCCCGTGCGGTCCGTTATGTGGACCGCACGCGATAATATCCCGTGCGGTCGCTTAAGCCGACCGCATGGGATAATGCATTATCCCGTGCGGGCCAACAACCGGCCCCCTCGGGACCGGTTTTTCCAGGCGCGGCCACTTACGGCCCGCCTGGAAATTATTGGGGGCCTCGTCCAGAAAGACCGTTTCTGTAGTAGTGACACTGAACGGGACAGCCGGCTAGTATACAACTACACTACTATAGCCATGAGGCCCATGATGTCTGTCTTTTAGGGTCGGGTTAGTAAAAGGGAAAAAGTCCAAATACCCTCCTAAATTTTGGATGAAAGTCCGTTTAGCACCTTAAACTTTAAAACCGGACATCCAACCCTTTGAACTTTGTCATACCCCCCTTAGGTGGTTTTGCATATTTTGAAAGCTTAACCAAACAACTTTGAATAACTAATATAACATATTTGCATATCATCAGTTGTAAGTCATCAATTTATCCTTATAGATTAATATCATACTACTATTATCTATCTATTATATTATTAAGACAGCCTTGAAAGGAGGCACCACGTTCGTTCTAAAGGCTAGAAATTTCCACATTAATCGAGGAAAAAGAAAAAGAGAGTCCATGCAAGAATACAATTTAGAAACAACTGAAATTTGAAATTAAAAATAAGCAATATTGCAAAAAAGTCCATATAAGAACCCAATACAAGATTAATTAAAAATCGAAATAAAAAATATATTATAAAGACAGTCTTGAAAGAAGGCATCACGTTCGTTATAAAGGCTAAAAATTCTCACATTAATCAAAGAAAAAGAAAAGGAGAGTAAATGTACGAATTCAAATTTATAAATAGCTGAAATTCAAAATTAAAAATAAGCAATATTAGAAAAAGTGTCCATATAAGAACCCAATACGAGATTAATTAAAATTCAGAATAAAAAATAAAATAAATTATGAAATTAGAAAAAGAAAAATAAAAAGAAGAATTAAAGTAGGAACAAAATTTTGAAATAATTAAAATTCAAAATAAAAAAAATATAGAAACAACAATTAATTCATCTAGAACGCAACACGAGTTTAATTAAAATTCGCAATAAAAAATATCTTATTAAGACAGCCTTGAAAGGAGACGTCACGTTCGTTGTAAAAGCTAAAAATTCTTACATCTAAGAAAAAGAAAAAGAGAGTAAATGTATGAATACAATTTATAAATAACTAAAATTTGGAATTAAAAATAAGCAATATTGAAAAAAAGTCTATATAAGATCCCGATACGAGATTAATTAAAATTCAGAATAAAAATTAAAATAAATTATGAAATTAGAAAAAGAAAAAGAAGAGTTCAAGTAGTAATACAATTTTGAAATAATTAAAATTCAAAATAAAAAAATAATATTGAAACAACAATTAATCCATCTAGAATGCAACACGAGTTTAATTAAAATTCGAAATCAAAATAAAATTTAAAAATAACTGTAATTCAAAATTAAAAATAAAGAATGCTAGAAAAAGGTCCATGTAAAATGCAATAGAAGATTAATTAAAATTTAGAATAAAAATAAAATAAATTACAAAATTTAAAAAAGAGAGAGTTTTAGTAGCAATAAATTTTAAAATAACTGAAATTCAAAATTTAAAATAAGCAATATTGAAAGAAGAGTCCATATATAACCCAATTCAAGATTAATTAAAATATGAAATAAAAAAATAAAATAATTTCTAAAAAAGAGTTCAAGTTGGAATATAATGTTGAAATAACTAAATTTTGAAATAAAACATAATTATTGGAAGAACTCGTAGAATACTACTAAAATTCAGAATAAAAAAGAAAATAATTTTGAAAATTAGAAAAATAAAAATAAGAGTTTAAGTAGGAATAAAATTTATAAATAAAAAAATTCATTAAAAATATTAAATTTTGAAATAACAATCCATTTAAAAGACAATGGTAGCAAATGACAATAAAGAGGGGATGAGCAACGAACATGTAAAAGGAATAGGATGTTGGTGATTGATGGGACATCTAAAAATGATTAGATTTGATTTTAGAATCCAAAAACGTATAAATGAAACCCAAAAATGATTAGATTCGATTTTAGAATCCTAAAAACGATTAAGAGAAGAGACAGCGGGCATGTTGTTAAGCAACATTGTTATGGCGATTGGCGGGACTTCTACAAAAAGTAACAAATGAACCCCAACGATAATCATTTTTTATTTTTATAATCCCAATAACAATAAAAAATGAAGGCAGCGAGTGAGCCATAGAAAAGTACAGTAGGGACGTTTGACGGGACTTCTAAAAATTATAAAAATAAAACCCAACGAGACAATAAATTTTAAAAACTAAAAGGTTCAACTTTTAAAGGTTCAAAGGAGGATGGATAGAATCGTGTAGGTCGGAAAAGCAAATAAAAGGGTGACAAAGAAGTAAGGATAGCAACAAGTGTGACTTTTAAAAACTATAAAATTAGAAACTGGGAGATGATAAGGTTCGATCTTTGAAAGTCCTAAGACAATGAGTTGACTATTTAACAAATTTTAAATAAAATCATGTGTAAAAATATATATTTTTGTGGGTGCTAGCCGCGTAATTATGCGAACCATCTAGCTAGTTATGTAGTAAGTAGTAGTAACATGTTAGTAATTACCTTAATTACCTTAGCTTGTTGGTACTAACTAAATCCATAGGCAGCTAGATCACCGGCCAGCGTAACGGCAACGCAAAGATACTCTATAGCTCTAGAATATATGCATGATTGTTAATGAATTCCAGCTGCAGCTGAGCGGAGCCAAGAAAAGCCAACTATGCAATGCAGCTTGTTAAATCAGCAAAGTCAACTTACCGACGAATTGATTAAGCATGCATGTACCGGCCAGGATCTCGAAGCAGACACTTTATTATGAACTCATTTCATTCACACTGTGTCATGTAGTGCCCACAGGCCACACGTGTCCGTCCGGGCCGTTAATTTAACCTTACCTAGCTGCAGATCGATCAGTGAGGTGCACACACACACAGAGACACAGCTAGTCATGGCCATGGCCGCCGCGGCAGCAGCAAGAATCTCCCCTATGGCGTCGCAGCTGCGGCTGTCATGGCCGGCTTCCCTCATGCTCATGCTCACCGGCATGCTAGTGGCGTCGAATGCTGCTCCTCCACCGGGACAGGCGGGGCAGCTGCGGACGGGGTACTACCGGGAGACGTGCCCGCACGCGGAGGAGATCGTCTTCCGGGAGACGGCCAGGATCATCCGCGCCTCCCCCGACCTCGCCGCCGCGCTGCTCCGCCTCCACTACCACGACTGCTTCGTCCAGGGCTGCGACGCCTCCGTCCTCCTCGACTCCACCGGCGGCAACGCCGCCGAGAGGGACTCCGACCCCAACAAGTCCCTCCGGGGCTTCGACTCCGTCGCCCGCGTCAAGGACAAGCTCGAGAAGGCATGCCCGGCCACCGTCTCTTGCGCCGACCTCCTCGCCCTCATGGCCCGCGACGCCGTCGTCCTCGCCAAGGGCCCCTTCTGGCAGGTCCCGCTCGGCCGGAGGGACGGCCGCTCCTCCACCGCCGGCAGCTGCGGCGGCCAGCTTCCCCCGCTCTGCGGCAACGTCACGCGCATGATCGACTCCTTCGCCGCCAAGGGCCTCGACGTCAAGGACCTCGTCGTGCTCTCCGCTGCGCACACGCTCGGGAAGGCGCACTGCCCAAACTTCGCCGACCGCCTCTACGGCGCCGACGCCGACCCGGCGCTCAACGGCGCGTACGCCGAGAGGCTGCGGAGGCAGTGCAAGGAGGGCCCGCCGTATGACGGCAACGTGACGGCGGAGATGGACCCCGGGAGCTTCACGAGGTTCGACACGAGCTACTTCCGGCAGGTGGCGAGGAGGCGGGCGCTGCTCCGGTCGGATGCCTGCCTCATGGACCACCCCTTCACCAGCGCCTACGTCCGCCTCGCCGCCACCGGCAAGTACGACGGCCACTTCTTCCGGGATTTCGGTGAGTCCATGGTGAAGATGGGCGCCATCGGCGTGCTCACCGGCGACCAGGGGGAGATCCGCCTCAAGTGCAACGTCGTCAACTCAAGCTAGATAGCCTCTGCATGCACCCTAAGCTAGTCTCTGTACCAATTAATTAATTAAGTAGCTTAATTAATTGCTAGTGTCATAGTGTGCGATCGATGGATTCACTTTATTTTTCTCCTATTCATGGACCGATTTACATGGTGTAATAATTGGCTAGGATTTATTCATTTTAGTATATTTTTCCTTTTTCGACGTGCGTGTGAGCTTTATATACAGTTGCATTTCAGACCATTAAATTCAGGTATTCCTTTTGCTTAAGGATTTAACCAAAAAAAATCTCCTTATGCGAAATAAATGAATATGACAATTTGTTGCGAATGTTTTTTTTTATAGAGCCTGGAGAGATTAGTCTAGATCGAGATTGAGTTGGTGGCATACGTACATATAGGGGTTTGCTATTTAGCGCAACTGTGCTCCCAACATACATACATATTTTTTCCCTGAATACTTCTATTCGAAAACTTCTGTACGTTCAAAAAACTTTCATATGACGATTTTTGTCCGAAATCTTTTATCTGAAATCTTTCTTCTTTAAAAACGATATCAAATGTAGCGATCCAGCTCATAGGCACTAGCACGGGATAGCTCATCTTAATCGGGCGGCAAGCCTCATCTGTGTTGCGGAGGGGTCCCGTCATGAACCAAAGGTCACTGATGTGAGAAGTCATCTGTATCAGGTATTTTGCCATCACGGATGACAGTTATCTTTATCGGGCCAAAACTAAAGTCTGTCACCGATAGGTTTGACCCAGCAGATGAGTCAAACTAGGGGCCGTCACGAATGAGCTCATCCGTGATGGGCTCATACTTGAACCCGACAAAGATGAATAGGTCACCTTTGTCGGTATGGTATGGCGCTCGTCACGGATGACTCATCTCAATCGAGTTTAAACTTAAGCCCGTCACGGATGAGCTCATCTCAATCGGGCTTAAACTTAAGCCCGTTACGGATGAGTATTTAACCCAAAAAAATAAATTTTATTTTTTTGGCTAGCCTCAGGCCTTTGCTAGCCATGTCCGCTGCAAAATGACAAAAGCAAATATATATATTCCCTTTTCCAGCAACCCCATTCACATAGCCATTCACAGCAATTCACAAATCAAACATATATTCAGGGATCACACATCCACATTCGCACATCCATTCACATATGTCATTTACATCCATTCACACATCCATTCAATGATCACCAAACCGTTGACATGCATCTTCAAGAGTTAAGTATCAAAACCGGCAAAACCAAGTTATAAATTAAAACAAATTTATATGTAATTAGCATTGCAAGTATATACATAAACATTAGATCGGATTATATTACATATGTAAATACATAAATGGTACATAATCACATGTCTTTGACAAGCATTGAAAAATGTTCAACTATTTAGAGACAAGCTAGCTACGACTGTATTCTAAAGCTTTCATTGGTTGATAACATTTCATCTAGTATGAAACATGCTAACTCCTCTCTAATGACTTCGAAGTTGTGATGCGGAATGTTGAAAATTTTTTCTTGCATGTGAGACGCCAAGTTAGTGTATATGTATATACTTTAAAGTATTTAGCATATATAGGCGTATACACAATTCACACAATTGAAGCACAAACCTCAAGGTTGAGCAGTGTCACCTTTTCCGATAAGGCCCTTATGTTATGGCACATATAAAACCCACACTGGTCGTCAACTTGTTGATGGCATGGGAAGTCTCTTTTGTGAGTGAGGTTGGGTTTTCATTCCTATGCCTTTCGCCTTTTTGCACATATGGGTCTCACGTGTCGTTTAATGCATCTTTAATCCTTGACCAATCGTATGTCTTCTTATCAATTTTGAAGTTAAGGTAGTATACCATACTCTACTTGGGCACTAAGACCAAAAGAATCCAATGGTTCCTGCGGCATTAATATATTGCAAGTTAAAAACTAAAGCTTTACGCGTCGTGGATTTGCATCTAATTAGGGTACACACTTAGGCTTAGTTCACGTGTTGGTTTTCGTAGCGCCCCGGTAGTTTCCGAACGCAAAGCACTGTATACGTACTGTTGATTACTGTACATGAACGGTTGTAAACAGTGCGCGACACTGTGCCTGCGTCAGACGGAGGCTGGACGTGGTGACGACGCCGTTTCACCATGACGGGTTGGCACAGACGGGTCCAACATTACAAAATTAAAATTACGTTTTAATTTTGTAATGCTGGATGCAATATTACAAACACGCGACAATTATTATGTAATTGGAATATGTATTGGATTTAATTATTATCCCAGTAGTTTCTAAGTCATTGCTGAGGTTTTTTAAAAAATTAACTTTTTTTTCCTATATACGTTTTATTTTTGTCATGCCGAATGCAATATTAAGAATTCGCGTCAATTATTATGCATATTGGAACATGTATTGGATTTAATTATTATTTATGCAGTTTCCAAGTCATTGCTGAGCTATTTTTACATTTGGACTTTTTTCCTTACTACGAAACTATTTTTTAATGCCGAACGTAATATTACAAATACGCGTCAATTATTATGTAATTGGAATATGTATTGCATGTAACGCGTATTTTAACTGTTTCCAAGTCATTGCTCTGGTTTTTTATAAATTACACATTTTTTTCTAACTCCGTTTAAATTTTCTCATGCCGCATGCCGTACTACAAATACGCGTTAATTATTATGTAATTGGAATATGTTGGTGCTCATTACTTATTTATGCAGTTCGCAGGTCATTGCAGAGCTTTTTTATAAATTGAACTATTTTCTTAACTACGTTTTAATTTTGTAATGCTGGACGCAATATTATAAATACGAGTCAATTATTATGTAATTGGAATATGTATTGGATTTAGTTATTATTTACGCATTTTCCTAGTCAGTCCTGAGGTTTTTTAAAAATTGGACTTTTCTTCGTAACAACGTTTCAATTTTTTCATGCTACACGCAATATTACGTATACGCGTCATTTATGTGCTGTGGTTATTACATACCGGCCAGGCTATGTACAAATTTTAATCAGTAGTTTTGCAGTAAATTTCGTGCACTCCTTTCCGTCTCAACCATCTCAGCAAAAACGACTGGCTAATTTTATTTTGACCGATATATATCTCTTCGAATATTATTGACAATATATTCGTACAAAACACTGTAAATTTATTTGTTCCGGCTAACATATTTTCCTCATGTGCACATAGAATTTTTCCGGTTGGCAGACCAGCGACGACGATGGCAACGCCTCTAAGTCGTGACTTCACGTTTTTTGTCGGTGCCTCACGGTGCCGTCAAAAACTGAAAGGCAGGAACGGTCAAACATACAGTGCCAAACAATACCTGTATAGTAACGCGCACAGTAATCAATAGTACGTCTACGGTGCTTTGCGTTCGGAAACTACCGGGGCGCTACAAAAACCAACACGTGAACTAAGGCTTACCGTTGATTATAGGCACACATAATGAACTCTTTGTCCTGGTGGGCCCACAAGTAGTCTTTGATATATTCTGTCATCCTTTCTCGATCGTATTCCAGATTTGTCACGTTGACCATAGATAGATCGAGTAAGGCGACATCCGGTGCATATCTTTGAATATGCTTCCAAGATAATCTACAAGCAAGACAAAGACCTGTATAAGCATAATATATGGATTGTCATTACCATATTTTGTACGCAACAATACTTATAATGAGTAGCACTTAAGGAGATTGGTGGCCACCGCTCGCAGGCTACAGAGGTCAAATAGATTTGCAAAGTCTAACACAATATAAGCTTCAGGCCCAAGAAATGGCTGTGGACCGTGATAACCCGTCATAGAGGTTTCTCTATTCTTCCTTTTTGCGTTGGTCTTCTCCATGTAGTACCCGTGCAACTCCTTGCAAGCAGGGCCCATTTTCGCTAAGTCATGGTCTCCAACCAAAGGCATGCCTAATTGGAAGGTGGTCAGAGGAGGAACTGATGGCGCCTTGCCCAGATCTAGCTTTTTTTTAGCCAAAAGCGAGGTTTGCAGCTTTTCTTTTCCTCTCCCCCTTCCAACAACTTTTTTGCTCGTTTTTTCAAATGGAGAAGAAGATTGTGCCTTCCTGCTCTTTTTGATAGGAGGGGGAATGTTAGGCATGTTGTCGGCCTCCATACGATCATCCCCAAAATCCGTATCATATTGCAATTGAATATCTTCATCTTGTTCTTTAATGGCAGGAAGAGTTGAAGTGGGTATTGGCAGTGGACGAGTACTAGGTGCATTATTTGACCTAGGAGTCATCTTTATCCCATTGAGGTCCTTGGGCCATTGGATAAATGTCCCACGTCCAGCTCCTAGGGTCAAATTTCATCATTTGGTGGATGCTGCAGAGTCTAGCTGACCCATTCGGGCTTGACCATGTCCACTTGTACTTTAGCCTGCCTGGCAATCAGTTGCGTCCCATGCACTCGGGTTTCCGGCATAGGCTTGAACGCAACACCCTCGGTGGCTGGAACTGTAAATGTTGGTGTGACCCTAACTTCTAGGGTGCACTGTGTGGGTCCCTGCGATAGATTCATCCATGTTCTTAGAATATGATATAACATGTGGATTTGTTAAGACAACATATGCATTGTTTGTTGGTTTTATCGTTATGTGGTCGACTGCAACAGGGACTGGTGGTTGTTCTACCGCCAGCTCAGTTGATGCGCAATTGCTATGCCTTTGCGTGGGGCTCGCTTCTACTCTTGGAGCGGCGATGGGGCCGGCGTTTTGTTGCTGGAGCTCACCCCTTATGCGTGCCTCCACTCGTTCCAATTTTTCATCGAATTCAGAGCTAAACTCGGCTCTGATCTCCTATCTAAGCTGTTCCTTTGGGCGCGCATCTTTCTCCGTCTTTCTCTGCTTCTGCTTCCTGTACTGCCACATATATTGGGAAAACCCAACCTTTCATGGAATATTGGAGCCAATGTCCCTTGTCCGTCCACGGTGTTCTTCGGTGCCTAACGCTTTCGTGAGGATGTCGTCCTCGCGTCTTTGTGAGCAGACCTCTTGCGAGGATGCCCTGTCGGCAACATATGCGATCTGTGGTACAGTTAATGTTAGGTTAAATCAAGACTACGATAGAAACAAATTAAACATATTCAATATGTTGTACTTACCATATGCTCGTAAACTCATTGATCTTCGGAATTAGGGAACGTAACTGTCCCATCGTTGTTCTTAACAGCCCTTGCCCTTGCCCAATTCCTTGCCTGTTCATCCGGGATATCAGCAAATGGCGACAGGGTGTTAGATCGCGCAGCAGTGTCATTCTCTCTGTGACATGCCAATGTACTAACTCCGCTTCATTGGGGTTGGCAAAGTTTCTTTTGAAACGATCAATGATAGATAGATACCACACAACCTTCACCGGACCACCCCGCTTTGATTTCTTTCCTTCGTCAGTACTTTTCTTTCGCTTGTATCACGAAGCCTTGCAGACAGGACAAGCATCTAAGTCCGCATATTGCTTGTGGTACAATATGTAGTCGTTTGGACAAGCATGAATTTTACGGACCTTTAACCCCAGGGGACACAAAACCTGTTTTGCTTCATATGTCGTCTTGTGCAATGTGTTCTCCTCAGGAAGCATAGCTTTCAATATTCCCAAAAGATATGTGAAACTCTTGTCTGTTCATCCACTACTTACCTTTAGCTTTATTAGGTCCAAGGTAGTTGACAATTTGGTGTGTTTTGCCTTGCATCTGGCGTATAGAGGTGTTTCCGAGTCACTGACCAACCTGGTGAATTTCATGGAATCTCTCTCGTTGTAAGCTGGGTCCTCAACGTCACGCAACATAGCTTGCAGCAGATCGTGATCCACATCAACCATTTCACCGCCCAATGGAGAAGGTACAAATATGTCATGTTCATCTTCATCTTTCTAATTTTGTGCATCACTTCTGTCTGCAATTGCAACATCGTCAACTGATTCTTGCTCTCCATGTTTCACCCAACATGTGTAGCCATCCATGAATCCTCGACGTATCAGATGAACATGTACGTCCACTCTGCTATCAGCGTCATCTCATTTATGCAATCTGCACATGGACAACACAAGTAATCATTGTTTCTTCTTTTCCTGTCCTCCTCTGCGGCGTTTATAAAATTTAAAATGTCACTTCTACACTCTTTGCCATGTCGCACAGTTCCATACATCCAACTTCAGTCCATCGCTGCAAAAGTAATCAAATATTATATAAACATTTTGTAAAATAAGTATTACTAAATTTATGGAAATTGATAAGTATTTTTTAATTATTTTATGAATTTTCTGTTTTTCTTGGAAAAAAGAGACAAAAATCACCCCCCTCAACCTCCCACCAAAATAGTGAACAGTGGGATAACCATTTCCTAGGCAGTTGAAGTATTTATAGTGTGCAACAAATATCGGTAACGGCCAACAAATGAACATCAGTGACGGGTTTTGCAGTTATCTTTATCGGGCTTAAGTTTGCGTCCGTCACCAATGACAACCATCGGTGACGGGTCCTAAGTATCATCTGTGACAGGTGTAGGTTTAGGGCCCGACAAAGATTACAAAGCATATCTTTGTTGTGCCTAAAAATAAGCCCGTCACCGATAAGTCTCATCAGTGATGGGCTCGAAATACATGCATATGGATAATGTCTGTACGATTATATCTTTGTTGGTGTTTATTTTGACCCGTTAGAGATGACGACGCTGTGACGGTCTGCACGTCCCCGACACATGAAAGACTGTTACAGATAAAAAGTTCTGTACTAGTGAGAGATACCTATTAGTAAGCAAGAGATATCAAAGATAAAATATGCTTTCTTGGTCCACACTTAGATGTAGCTGGATTTTCTTTCTCTATCTGACAAAAGCTAAGGTCCAGTACGAGAGATTTGATTTGATAATTTGATACTCCATAAAGGTAGGGTTCAATTATTTAACATCGATCCTTGTCTATTTTCATTCACTCGGATATATATGGCCCCACTTAGAAGTGTGAGTTAAATTAAGTTGGCAACGAATAAAGTATGAAACCATTAAATTTGACGGCCCGTCCAAAGTTTCAATTGGCAGCAATGGTTGCGATCCAAGTTAGGGGTATAGGTGATGTTATTAGTAGGAGAGCAGGTACCGTTTAATATGGGCCACAAAATTAAGTAAGTCGTTCCCAACGATGGAGGCCAGCAAATATATAGGTCGGACCATCGAGATATATGGTCTCGGGTTTTGGAACAAGTATATTGAATACCTCTCATCTTATCGTCGGATTACAGAATCGTCCTCTAACCATAAAATCAGATATATATCATCTCTTAATTTACAAAACGGACTCACTTGGTTCCTTGGGCGGTTTTGACTCCGGTTTTGTTCGATGTGGCAATTGAGTTAACGTGGGTCCCACACGTCATCCTCTTTTTTCCCTTTCCTCACGTTGGCTGAGTTAGGTTGAGAGATGACATATATCTGGTTTTACGGTTGAGGGACGATCCTATGAGTTGCTAGGCCTGTCCATGTGCAGTTTGGGCCGGGTTCTGACAGTGACCCGTGACCAAACCCGACGGTATACATCAGTGCTACACGGTATGAGTTCGACGGTTCCATGAGTTACAAACGAGAAGGAGTGCATGGATGCGACCCAACCCAGGCAAAACCATTGGTACGGTTTGGTCTGGGTTCGCGTCGAGTCGACCTGTAGGAGTTCCATGCATGGCCATGGCGGCGACGTTCAATTCGGATCGATGCTGATTCCAGTCAGCCAGTTCGTCGTCGTCGTCTCACGGCCGATCGATCGATCTGCGGCAAGCAGGCGCAGGAACCTAATCGATCGAGAGCTAGATAGATGATCCAAGTACGTACCTAATAACCAATTTGATGCGCACAAGTCAAATTAATTACGCCGAGGATCGAATATTTTCAAGTTTAAAAAACGCTTATGTCCATGTCAATCGACCGACTCCGATAGAATAAAATGATGGTTTGGAGCGTGGCGGCCAGGCCAACATATATACGCATCTATCTGACTATATATCTCCATGTGAAAATTAACAGAGACTGATCGATCGAGATATTTGTTTGGCGTGGGTGATTACATCGCTAGCTGTATATATGGCCGTAATTTTCTTGTCGATCGCCAAAAATAAATAAAAAAAATTCCCTCATGGATGGTTAACCGTCAATAAAAAGGAATTTCTCTACTAGATTTAGCAGATTTTCCTTGACGTTGGCCGATTAAACTTATTATATGCTGGCGGTTTTGATGTTTTGCTCGGTGGTTTGTGCCCCCCCTCAAGAAATATCTTGATTCTTGTAGCGACAGCTGATTGGATCAATCGAAATGGACGGGAGCTGACCTACAGTCGTGCAGAGGTTGATTATGGGATCAACTTGATATTTTAACTGTTTCGTTTCACGCACAATTAATGTACAGCAAACCAAAACCAAAATATATGTATGTGGAGAGAATGTGTTCTGCTATAAGCCCTCAAGATACTAGCTATATATAAATTAATATGTTCTACTAGCTAGTACTATATAGCTATATGTAATTATGTTCGATCGATCGATATTACGTACATATATATGTGAAGCTAGCTTATATTAGGTACTCTGGCACGGTCATATATGAGATTAAACAAGGTTATCGTCGGTCGGTTTCCATATGTTATAGCAAGTACGTACATATAATTGGCATATTACATTTATTTAATTTGGAGCCGTTCTCTCGTTGACATTCTCCTATCATATGCATGCGTGGTGCCGTGTGTAGTACAAATTGGAAGAGAAGTTGCAAGTACAGAAAGCGAAGTACCTATGGCCTGAGTACCCATCTATCCAGACGTACGTACGTACTACGTACATTGCCCTTTGTTATTTTGATTCAACTGCTATACTAGCAATCGATCGAGTTACTAATTTAATTAATTCCATCTAGTAATTTAATCGAGTTTACGAAAACTAATTTATTTAATTAAATTTATTAATTGGCATACTAAAATAATTAATAATCGGTGTGGTTATTTTAGCCTTTTAATTTTAGCTATTTTTATACTTATTAAGGGTAGCTAGCTAGGGATTTATCCCATAACTCTTTTTATTTATTTTAGTAAAGATTCATTGGTTGTTGCCTTATAACAGAGATGAGAGGTGTAATACATTTTTTTCATTATAAAAATAAAGAGCAAGCTAGGCTAACAATAATAAAGCTAACTGCGAGAGTTCTATCAATTTAATAACTAACATATACAATATTTAGAGATAGATACATATTACAGCATTAGGACCTGATCCACCTCACTCTCATAGATAAAACTTGTGGAAACCCTATGTTGCAATTGGCAATAGATCTGCGGCTCATTTTCTCTTCTTTAATTATCTCAATTCCAACTCAGCACAAATATAAGATAATAACAACCTGTATGTATAGCCCACTCATATTACCATGCTCGACACCATGCGTATGCATGACACCATGACAATGCAAGCTCCATCAAAACAGAAGTGGATAATTGATGAGCTTTTACTAATTTCTTGCTCGCAACAAGTAGCCGCGCAAATTGATTATAATTAAGAGCGTTTTGCACCATTAGTCGTTGGATGGGTGGACTATTTATACCGGCCCTGCAAAGGTCTCCATCTCGCATCACATCCATCAATCCAATCCAATCCGCCCAGCACAGCAGCACTAGCAGTATAGCAGAGAGCGAAGAATGGCGGCGGAATTACGAGGCGCAGCAGCAGTGGTGATGGTGGTGGTGCTAGGCACAATGGTGTCGACGTCGTCGGCGCACGTGTTCGTGGGGGCGTACAACACGACGTGCCCCAAGGCGGAGGACATCGTGTACAAGGAGATGACGGACATCCTCGCCAAGTCGCCGGAGCTCGCCGGGCCGGTGCTGAGGCTGTTCTCCGTGGACTGCTTCGTGGGCGGCTGCGAGGGGTCCATCCTGCTGGACTCCACCCCTGGGAACAAGGCGGAGAAGGACTCGCCGCTGAACAAGGGAGTGAGAGGGTACGACGTGGTGGACGCCATCAAGGCCAAGCTCGACGCCGCCTGCCCCGGCATCGTCTCCTGCGCCGACACCCTCGCCCTCGCTGCCCGCGACGTCGTGCGCCTCGTACGTTGTACCAGTAATTACTCGATCATTTCGCTGTATTAATTGATACTCCTACTACTCACCGTACTAACTGTAACTGTATGCGTACATATATGTTTGGGCAGACGAAAGGGCCGTACATCCCACTTCCGACAGGTCGGAGAGACGGCAACCGCTCTAACGCCGCCGATGTGGCCGCCAACTCTCCTGCCCCGGGCGCCACCATCACCGACCTCCTCGCCATCTTCGCCAAGTTCAACTTCACCGCCAAGGACCTTGCCGTCCTCTCCGGTACGTACCCACGCACACACTCTATATATACGTTCAGTAATTTAATTTACTCGTATCGAATTTACTGTATATTTACACCGAATAAATCTCTCGCTACATATAGGTAGCTGTCGTCGACACGTTGAACGAACGTTGCATGTGTAGAAGAGGCCATATATATTGGTTTTATGCGTAGTAAGAGAGAGGATGGGAAGGAGAGAAGCTAGCGATCGATCCTATTTACCTCCATTCCTAAATATAAGTATTTTCAGGATTTAAATTTATACATAATATAAGTATTTCGGAGACACTGCTTCCGATATATGGGCATCTAAGCATTTTTAGCTAATCAGGTCCTTTGAAGAGGGATCCAAGTAATTCAAAATTTAACCAATAAAGTGACTGAATAAAGAATCTCTTATCCTTAATCTTTGCTAAATAAATTAGAAATGCTTATGTTGAGAAACAGAGGGAGAATCATACACTCTAAGGAGTTTTTTTGGGCCTCTCACAAAGTGCATCAATATCTAAATTAAGCTGTACATTTTTGGTGGGTTGGAACCAGTAAGTGACCACTAAGGAAAAAAGTTTAGTTTTTTATGTCGCTCAACTATGAGTCGAGTTTTCAATCACATCCATCAACCGTAAAATTGGATATATGACATCCCTCAGTTTATAAAACCGGTACAAATAAAATCCCTCGACGAGCGATTTTTGTCTAACATGACGACTATGTAGCATGTTGACCTGATCTTTTAGGTGAAGTGACACTTATGTGGCATTCTAGTTTGATAGAGGCAATGGGCAATGACCAAATCAACAAAGCACGAAGGTACCACGTCTATCGAAACCGCCCTCAACACTGCTAAGTGACTTGATTTACAGTGATTTTAAAAATTAGGGGACACTCCATACTTGGTTTTATGGTTGAGGAACACGACTAAAACTCGATCCATAGTTGAGGAATGTAAAGTGAACCTTTTCCTTAAGCACATGGTAGGCTTTCTATTGGGCTCGTTCTCTAAATTTCAACCTTGCCCCGTTCGTTTTCTCTTAAGAAGGAGGATAAAATTTTGGATATTCGTGACACGTTTTTCAAACTGCTAAATGACGCGTTTCGTGCGAAAATTTTTTATATGAAAGTTGTTCTAAAATATGAGATAAATCCATTTTTCAAGTTTGTAATAATTAAAACTCAATTAATCACACGTTAATGTCATCTCGTTTTACGTGAAACACTTAATCTTTATCTTTATCTTCAGAAGATTCAAACACCACCTAACTCTCGTAGCTATGAAATTGACCCATAGAGTCTATCTAATTTATGTCCATCGTGTCGTAGTAACACATGGTTGGAATCCTTTGGGGTTCTTGGGTTTTCAGGCGCGCACACCATTGGCAAGGCCCACTGCTCCGCCTTCTCCACCCGCCTCTACACCAACTCCTCCAACGGCGCCGCCGACCCCACGCTCGACGCCAACTACACCACGGCGCTCCGCGGCCAGTGCAAGGTCGGCGACGCCGACACCCTCGTCGACCTCGACTCCCCAACCCCGGCCACCTTCGACACCGACTACTACAAGCAGGTGGCCGCGCAGCGGGGCCTCCTCGCCACCGACGCCGCGCTCCTCCTCAACGCCGACACCAAGGCCTACGTCCTCCGGCAGGCCAACGCCACCTCCAACGACGACTTCTTCGCCGACTTCATCGTCTCCTTCGTCAACATGAGCAAGATCGGCGTGCTCTCGCACTCCCATGGCGAGGTCAGGCACAAGTGCTCCGCTGTCAACCCGCCGTCGCCATCCTCGCCCTCATCCTCCGCCGCCTCCGTGCTCGCCACCTCCCTCGCCGGCTCGCTACTCTTCCTCCTTGCGGGGGCCCTCATGCTGGTGTTCTGATCGATCGATCGATCTCACAGGTTTTATATGCATGCGTGCAAATTGGACAAACTCTACTGCTTGTTCGTTCATCGTCATGTATTTCTGGATTTGTTTTACATAAACCAAAAGTTTCCCTGATTTGCCTTTAATTTGTGCTGGGTTATGATTGTTTGTTTACTTAATTTCCAAAGGGACAAATTTGTTTTTTGGGAGATGAAATTTCTTATTATTGTAACTGTGGCCGGTCAATTAAGGGTCAAATGAATCGCAAATTGTTGTGAATAATCGATTGGAGTCATCGGCCTCTGGTTTGCTGTCTTTGTCTCCTGATGGTATATATATTTCGTTTTTACTGACAGACAAATTTGTGCCAATACATATGAATGAACGAATGACTGAATGCTAATCCCTGGAGGTGGTGTTTTTTTCGTCGACGTACGGAATGTCCCATCGTCACAGTTTCTTTCACGTCGAACAAATACTCGTTATTGAAAATTTTGATAGCATTGCATCAATATGTGGCATATCGTCTTTTCACAATTATGCTAGTTCAAATTTAATTTGTACGAGTTAATACAAAATTAATAAAGTAAACTCTACCTAGTCTAGTACGTTTACTATTGAAAATCATATAATTTGTAATTTTGGTTTCATCTTGTAGAAGGTCAAATTTAAAGCGATATATCACAAGTTCACAGCACCAGCTGACCAACGTGGGAAAAAAATTAAAAATATATGTTATTTTTTACGTTTTCTAAGAAATATATATGTGTTGACGCAAAATATGTCCCGTCAAGTGTGCCAAATATGTGTTGATGTAGATTCTGCATGTGGCACACGAAGGCCTGGGAGTTATGCTTAGCTCCAGTGCAGGTCCTAAAATTGATAAGATGCGGGCGTGCTATTCAGTTTGATCCTGCAACTGACAAGATATATAAATAACAGATCAAATAGCCGATCGGCTGACAAGCCGATGGAGCAATACCAGCCGATGCCGATAGAGTTTTGAACAGTCGGCTATATATCCATTGTAGATTCTGACGTTTGTTGTAAATAACGATATAAAAACAATCGGATGATGATAATGCAATAAAACAATAATATAATCTAATAGAAACTAATCAGCTAATATTGATATGATAGAATAAGCGTCGATCTGAAGGTTAAAGCATATATCGGCTAAAGGTCCGATGTAATAATATCCAAATGATTAGATAATCAATGAAACTTTGTTGCCATCGGCTAAATCCAATTTGTATGTAATCCTTGTGAGCCGATAATTCATCGGCTGAACACCAAAAAATAATTATTTTTATAATTTTTTCGACCAGCGTGCTCAATATAATGAACTAATTCTAGTATCCGTGGCAGTGTTAATTAAGAGGGGACAGAGCATGCGTATCCTCTGTTTTCTCTGCGCTCTCCCTTGGCCTTGAACCGTTGACTACAGTACATGCTAATTAAATTAACACACCACGAACGATCGATGGTCTTGTTAGCTTCACTTGGTAGCTTTTCGATCTTGAGTGAATGATCTCTGCATTGTATTGAAGATCGGCTACGTACATGTCAAAGCTTGCGTGACCACTGGAACAGTTATAAACCCAAAACGATTATTTTGTGTTGACAGACACAAAAATATGCATGTATAGACCAAAATAAATGTCCACGGATAAATCAATATTGTAAAAACGATGCCTCTCAAATAAAAAATATTGTAAAAACGATGTTGAAGAACATCGACTTTACCATTGTAGGACACACAGCTGAAAGGCAGATTTTCATTACAAGAAAACAAATTTGTTCTTGTTCTTGGACATGTAGCACAACAGGCCAGCTGTTCTGACCGAGAATGCCTGAACAAGGGTATATATATAGCACGAAATCCAGGACATGATCCAGCATTTCCAGCCATTACACATTAGATTACCGATTCAACAGCATAGACTAGTATTTTCTTTGGCAGACATTAATAATTTAATATTGGGCTCCATGCTTGCTTATGTAGTACTGAGGTGTCTAATTAATCCCTAGCTAACTTAGATAAGCTTGGTTATATTTGTGCTAATTCATCCCCCCACACACGGCGGAGAAGAGTAAAATAAATTAAGAGATTGAGTTAGTTGTGCAGATGCATAATGGCTTGCATGTTTGTTTGGACGGGCGGTGTTGTGTTCATGTCATGGCAACCATGAACTACACATATATATTCTCCATATATATCGATCATTAAAGTCAACCACCCCCGAGGATCTCACATTATTTGGCTGTTAATTAAGTACCCATTAAACATATAATTGAATCATTTCGATCCTTTAACACGCTAAAGCAGGTGTAAACATTATAAATAGGGAGTACGTACGTGGATCATCGTGGACGATCACCGCACAAAGAAAGCTGCTCCTGCCTATCTAGCTAGCTAGCTCGGCAGCAGCAACGGCGGCAGGGATGATGATGAGGAGTTTGTGCAGGTGGGCGGCGGTGGTGGTGGTGGTGGCGGCGATGGCCGGCGGAGAGGCGCGGGCGCAGCTGCAGTACGGGTTCTACAACGCGTCGTGCCCGGGGGTGGAGGAGGTGGTGCGCAGCGAGCTGAAGGGCATCTTCTCCAACGACACGACGCTCCGCGCGGGCCTCCTCCGGCTGCACTTCCACGACTGCTTCGTCCGCGGCTGCGACGCCTCCCTCATGCTCAACTCCCACAACGCCACCGCCGAGAAGGACGCCGACCCCAACCTCACCGTCCGTGGCTACGAGGCCATCGAGGCCGTCAAGGCCAAGGTCGAGGCCACCTGCCCGCTCGTCGTCTCCTGCGCCGACATCATGGCCATGGCCGCGCGAGACGCCGTCTACTTCGTACGCATGCATCGATCTCTCTTCCCCATCCATCATATATATCCAGAGCATATATATATATTAGCTAACCTAGCACTCACCTGAATGGCTGAATCCATCCAGAGCGATGGCCCCGAGTACGAGGTGGAGACCGGACGGCGCGACGGCAACGTCTCCAACATGGCGGAGGCGCTCACCAACCTGCCGCCGTCCGACGGCAACGTCACCGTCATGACCCAATACTTCGCCGTCAAGAACCTCACCATGAAGGACATGGTCGTCCTCTCCGGTACGTACGTGTATATTATACTGTTGTGTGTGTGTGTGTATGTGTGTGTATAACTCAATGATGCATATATATCTATATGCAGCCGCTCACACCATCGGCGTGGCGCACTGCACGTCCTTCTCCAAGCGCCTCTACAACTTCACCGGCGCCGGCGACCAGGACCCGTCGCTGGACCCGGCGTACGCCAAGCAGCTGGCGGCGGTGTGCAAGCCGGGGAACGTGGCCAGCGTGGAGCCCTTGGACAGTCTCACGCCGGTGAAGTTCGACAACGGCTACTACAAGTCGGTGGCGGCGCACCAGGCGCTGCTCGGCTCCGACGCCGGTCTCATCGACGACAGCCTCACCGGCGCCTACGTCCGCCTCATGACCAACGACACCAACCTCGACACCTTCTTCGCCGACTTCGCCGTCTCCATGATCAACATGGGCAGGGTCGGCGTCCTCACCGGCACCGACGGCGACATCAGAGCCACCTGCGGCATCTACGTCGACTGATGTAGTGCCATCAACTCGACGACCAAGCTTATTGATTACTTCATTCTTCTTTAACCAATTAATTGACGTACGTGCTGGTGTACGTTCAGGCTCCACGACGATCGATCCATCAATTTGTGGCTATCTTGCCGGATTTTATTCTTCTCATTTTGCGACGGCTGTACTTTTCAAAGTCAAAGACATTTTGGAACACATTAATTGGTTCCACGTTTAATTTGTTGGTAATTGGTTTGCTGGAATACTATATGTTGCTAAGCTGTTATTTGCACACGCTCAAAAACAAAATATTTCCGGATTTGCTAACTGTCATTGACAGAAAATTGAGGGGGATTTAATTTTTTACCCATTTTTAACACCCCCATCCACTCCAAGATCTGTGCTTCATGACCTTCTCCTCCTCCCGTGACGGCGGTGGCCCCGTTCAGTTAGAATTCGAGGTTGGTGTTTGAGTGGAAGAATAGAGAAAGGTTTTTAAGGGCTTAAAGGGACGGTTATGAGCAAAATCAGTGGTAAGCGGTGGACACAGATGGACAATGAGAGACGACGGTGTTGTAGCAAGGGGTATATGTGTTGATGCAAAAAACACACACTGGCCTGGGAGATCTGCTTAGCTCCAGTGCAGGTTCAAATCTTGGTGAGATGCAGGCGTGCCAGTCAGTTTGATCCTGCAACTGACAAGATATACAAACGACAGATCAAAGAACCGATCGGCCAACATAGCCGATGTAGTAATTCCATCCGATCCTGATAACAGCCGATAGCGATAGGGTTTTGAGCTATCGGCTATGTGTTCAATGTAGATTCTGACACTTGATGTAAATAATGACAAAGAGACAATAATATGATCCAGTAGAAACCAATCGGCTTATGTAACATGCAATAGATCGGCAATGACTCGATAAAGTGAAACGAAAGTTAGATGTACTCGATCGGCTGTAGATATCAATGATACATAATCTAAATCTCAAAATATATTTAAACTAAGTGATTGGGATAGATCGGACAGGGCGCCGAGACAGTATAAATCACTTATGTCTAAAAACACCTCAAGAGAGAGATTATATATATTCATAGCATAGCCGATGAAGTGAATCTAACATAGATCCAATGCCATAAAATCCACAAGATTAGATTAAATAGTGAAACCTTTATTGTCATCGGCTAAATTCAACTTATATGCAATCCTTGTAAGCCGATGCAACGTCCAGATAACTCATCGGCTGAAACCCCGATGAAACCCTTATCGGCAATCAAAAAGCAGGCTAGAGATTCATGGTTCTAAGCACGACTTAGTAGGTCAAACTCAACTGATGCAGCACTAAGTATGTAAAGAAACAAGGTATCTAGATGATCAAGCCCTTGACTGATTTTCAGGGTGGTAGATGCCTAGGCTAATCTAATCTAGCAAGACGATTTAGTCGATACCGGCAGAAAGCCTAAAACGAGAAGCAGCCGATAAAACTAAATTGAGATGCTAATACTAGATTAACATAAGACATATGATAAATAGCCAGGCAAATATATCATCCAAACCAGAGCAATCCAAGAGGTCGAATGTACTGATGCAGCCTTGAACGGCGCCGACGTAGATGATACAATTGCCTGAACCGACGGAACTTTGGACTTACCCCTTCGCCGGAGATCGACAGCCGATGCAGCCCCGCGTCAGGTGCCAAATTCCGCCGGTTGATAAATAAACCGTAACAGAGTAAAAGGTGGCGATGCGCCGAATTGTATTGATCGAGAGTTGATAGATTACAATAACCCCGGGTGTACATATTTATACCCATGGGGAGATACTAGTCCTTGTAGGACAAGAAAGAAACTTTCCTAAAGATAAAAGAAAAACATAAAATCCTTAAGGGACACTAAACAAACTTTCCTAAAGATAAAAGGAAACTAACAAATATTCTAATTAATAGATACAATTGTCTTCTTTGGACTCAATCCGCACGTGGCAATCCTCATGAAGCACACCAACCGAACCCGACAATAATCCTGACATCTCCTCATCGGAATCGGCTACATCGGCTATCCTTGTCCAATTCTGTTTCAGCCGATGCACACCGTAGCCGATTTGGCTTGCAGCCGATTCATACTCCGTTTTCTGTAATCGCTTATCTCCTCCAATCGGCTTCGGCTTTAACTCTGAATCCAATGCATGATTTACCAAATTTCGTCGTTAACACATGCCCCCCAGTTTTGGAGTATGGGAACTCATGCTTCAAAATTATCTTCTATGACTCCAAAATTGATCCTCTTTTGCTTCTTGCAATCGGCCTTCATGAGCTGATACCGTCTGCATTAGATGAGCTAGGCTGTCAAACTTGTGGCAAAAGAATTTATCTTTGATAGGTGCTGATAACCCCTGGAATGCAAGATCTGCTAGCTGCTCATCGCTTAGATTCAAACTATAACATCAGCTGCGGACATCACGAAATCTTTGTATATATTCCATAGTCGATTCTCCTTCTTGCTGCTGCACTGATATCAAATTTGAAAGTTTCATCTCACTGACGCCAGCAAAGAAGTAGTCATGAAATTGCCTCTCAAGATCGGTCCATCTTCTAATGGAATTTGATGGTAGTGATGAAAACCATGTGAAGGCCGATCCAGTCAAAGACAGTGGAAAAAATCTAACTCTCAGAGCTTCCTCAGCCGATGCTTCCCCACATTGCACTAAGAATCGGCTGATGTGTTCCATTGTAGATATATCATCTTGCCCTGAGAACTTGGAGAAATCTGGAACCTTGTATCGATGTGGCAATGACACCCTATCAAACCACTCAGGATATGGCAGCCGATACACAGAAGTTTGTTCCTTGGGCTTTATTCCAAATTGCTCCTCTATTACCTTTGCAATTCTATCGGCCAAATCGTTGTTATATTGATGCCCATATTGATGAAGTTCTTCTGGCCAATGTTGATATGGCTCATCATGTTGATAATGATATGCTTGCCCCCCAAGCCGATATTGTTGCTGCTGATGATGCTGAAGTTGTTCGCCGATTTGCCCCCCTGGCTGATTTTTGTAAGAAACTACCTCAGGAACTATCTGCTTGATCAAATCTTGTAATGTACTCATCAAAACCCCAGACTGATCAAACAAAGTACGATGAACTGCTTCATTAATACTTTCTTGAATAATTTCATCGATCGGCTTAAGAGATTGTTCCTTTTCGACATTGACTTCTTCTTCAGACATGTTGGGTAGAAAACTCGTGTCCCACCGGGCGTGCCAAAAGCGTGTTGATGCAAAAAACACACACTGGCCTGGGAGATCTGCTTAGCTCCAGTGCAGGTCCAAATCTTGGTGAGTGTAACGCCCGTTTTGTCGCGGCGTTAGCGGGAAAACTAATCTGCTAAAAACCCTATTTGTGAAAGTTTGCTCTTCGGTTGAGTCTTGTCGAGTGCCAAGGTCTCGTGTTTCCTCTCTCAGTTCAATCCCGGAGAAAACCGCGAAATCGGAATTCAAATCCAAGCCCTCAAACTCCTCCTTTCATTTTCTCTGGAAAAGTCTACCTTGCCTCCCCTGCCCTCGGGCCGTTTCTCGCCGGCCCGTCTCCCCCTTCTTCCCCGGGCCACCCGCTCGGCCTGCTTCCCCTTTTTTTTTCTTCACTGGGCCGCGCTGTTCCCGGCCCGGTCCGCACGGCCTGCCGCGCCACGCGCGTGCGTCGCACGTGCGGCGAGAGAGAGGACTCCTCTCTCTCTTCCTCCCGAGCCCTCTCGGTCTCTCTCTCACTTTCCCCTCTCTCTCCCGGAGCTCTCCCCCGCCGGCGCCCCTCTGTTCCCGTTCCCGCCAGTGGCCCCGCGCCCACACGCGTCGTGGCCGACCGCCACGACCGCCGCCGTCGTCAGCCCGGGGCCCCTGCGCCGCTGCCCCCGCGCCGCGCCAAGCGCCGGCGTCAGCCCGGCCCCACAGCCTCCTCGCGTGCGCGCTGCCCAGAGGAGAGCCGCGGCTCCCCTCTCTCCCCGTTTTCCCTCTCTCTCGCAGCCCCCCACCTTCCCGTTTCGGCAAGGGGGCAAGACCCCTTTTCCTTGCCCCCTTTTCCCCTTTTCCGACCGGCGCCGACGTCACCCGGCCGCGCCGGCTTGTCCGCTTGCGCCGGTTCCCCGGACCCAAGTGTCGGGTTTTCCAAGCATTTTGTAAGACTCAAGTTTTACCCAGGTGATCAATTTTAAAGTTTGAGGGGAGTCTCGATATTCGTACGCGAGGTACGGATACCGAGGCATCACCTGAGGGGTGACAAGGGTGTTAGGGTATTCAAATAATCAAGGAAGGTGAATGCAGCAAATGGGTAGGGCCTGCCGGTTGTATTGCAAACCGAGGCCAAGTGCCAAGTGTAACCTAAGTAATGCATAGTTTGCGGAATCAAAATACTTAATTTAAATTATAGGTTCCAATTGATCAAAGGTGACTTGCCTTGCTCGAGATCTTGAGCTTCTTCCTCGAAATCCGCGCACTGCGGGTCTTCGGGCTCCGAGACTACACGCGAAACGAGACGACTCAACAAAGCGACAAAAGAAGCCCTATTAATGACCACTAAGCGTGCCATTGGATAGATCTCGATTTTACGGATTTACAGGAAGTGGAACGGGTCAATCGGACGAACGGATAGGGAGATATGAATTTCTTAGGGTTAAATGATTTTCTGACTAAGGGAAAAGAATTAATAAATCCCTTGAAAAAGGAAAGGAGGAGGGCACGAATTGGACTTTAGTTTTGGGAGTTTAAGTGTGGCCCAAAGCAAGAGCGGGCGCTACCGAGCCACGTGGGGCCGGCGCGCGAGTGGAGTCGGCCGCGACCGAGCGAGGCGCACGTGCGGGGGCAATTGGACCGGTGGCGAGGCATGGCCCAGAAGGAGGGTGGGGCGCGGCCCAAGTGAAACGGGCCGGCGCGCGAGAAGGCGGCCCAAGGCCGAGCGGGGCAAGCCCACGGATGACGCGACGCGGGGGGGGGGGGGGGGGAGAGGGGAAGGCGGACGGCCCGGCTGGCGAGGCGCGGCCCAAGCGGCGAGACGCGGCGCGAGGCCGGGCCGGTGGACCGGGAGGCTTTGACCGGTCTCCCGTGGGGCCGGGGCAGGCGGACGTGGCGTCCACGTCGGTTGAGCGGACGGGGAGAGGGATGGAGGAGACGAGCCTGCCCGGGAGTGGGCGGCTCATGGACGGCCGGCGGCGGGAGCGTGCTTCGGAGGGGCGGCGAGCCGGAGGGGTGGGACGGCGTCGGGAGGCGCCGGTGGGGGAGAGAGAAGAGAGGGGGAACGAGCCCACGGCTCGGATCGGAACGGGGTGCGACCACGGCGGATTGAGACGACAGCCGACGCCGGCGGGGGAGAAAAGAAAAGGGGGTAACGGCGCCGGGGCGGGAAGAGGATGATAGAGGGGATGGCGCCACGACGGCGCCCGGGAGGGGGGGTTCTACGGCTATCTAGCGGCCTAAACCGAAGAAAAACGGAGGGGGGGTGGAGAGGAGAGAGGGGTTTACCGCGGCGGGGCGCAAGCCGGGGAAGAGGGCGACGGTGCAGGCGCGGCGCGGCTCCGGCCGAGGGAGAGGGCGGGCGAGACGGCGCCCGGAGCTCCTTCGGGAGCCCTCGCGGTAGCGGCGGCGGACGGCAAGGGCGGCGGCGGCAGCGGTGAGGAGAGCGGAGCTCGGTAGGGCGGCAATGGCGGCCGGGCGGAGGGGAAAGAATGCGGCCGAGCGGGGGGGGGGGGATTTTAAGGCGGCTAGGTCGGTTTGGGGGCGCGGAGAGGCGGTGCGGCAAGCGGAGCGGGGGAACCGGCGCAAGCGGACAAGCCGGCGCGGCCGGGTGACGTCGGCGCCGGTCG
>BDMV01000007.1:2204144-2313223 GCA_008326285.1 Oryza officinalis
AGCCGATGCAGCCCCGCGTCAGGTGCCAAATTCCGCCGGTTGATAAAGAAACCGTAACAGAGTAAAAGGTGGCGATGCGCCGAATTGTATTGATCGAGAGTTGATAGATTACAATAACCCCGGGTGTACATATTTATACCCATGGGGAGATACTAGTCCTTGTAGGACAAGAAAGAAACTTTCCTAAAGATAAAAGAAAAACATAAAGTCCTTAAGGGACACTAAACACACTTTCCTAAAGATAAAAGGAAACTAACAAATATTCTAATTAATAGATACAATTGCCTTCTTCGGACTCAATCCGCACGTGGCAATCCTCATGAAGCACACCAACCGAACCCGACAATGATCCTGCCATCTCCTCATCGGAATCGGCTACATCGGCTATCCTTGTCCGATTCTGTTTCAGCCGATGCACACCGTAGCCGATTTGGCTTGCAGCCGATTCATACTCCGTTTTCTGTAATCGCTTATCTCCTCCAATCGGCTTCGGCTTTAACTCTGAATCCAATGCATGATTTACCAAATTTCGTCGTTAACAATATGCCATCCCCCTATTCGATCTGAACATCCTCGGAAAACCAGCAAAAGTGATTCACTCGTGGGGAAACTACTTTCGAGCTATTTCTTATAGCCAAGGAGGTTTTTGCTTGTGACAACACATTTTGAGCCACGGGCAACGAACAAAGTAGTTTTCCCCTATGCCAGGTGTTTTTTGGCTCGACTATGCTAAAGGAAGTGGGTTTTACCCACGACACCTTTCCGACTCGGATTTTCCTGTCGAGACAGTTTTTACTTGTGGCAAGAAAAACTCTAACGAGCCAGCGTGCAGGAGTAAGTATTTGAGGCCACAACAAGAGAAGAAGACTACCCATCTAAGGCGAATAAAGCTTGAAAGACACGTCATCAAGTTAAGAATATATCCTGAGAAGATGTCGGATGTCGTCAGGACCACTCCAACCACTCTTGCAAGTTGGCACCCAAAAACATCAAGGACCACACAAATGTACATCATTGCCCTTAGGGTTATAAACTTTACGAGGGCATTATAGTAATTTTGGGTATATCTCTAGGGGCATTCTTGTAATCTCATGTGTATCAATACGGGCTATATAAGTTGGTCCAAATCTTGTAGAAAGGGGGATAATAAAAAACACCACACTACAAATTTGGCATTTGCATTTCGAGCTCATTCTCAGAATAGACGAGGAATTCCCAAGATTGTCATGACTTAAGGCCACGACAGGCGGAGGCACCACCAGAGCCATGTGGATGAAGAGGGCAGCACAAGAAGCTTGAGTTGAAAAAATAAACACGAAATCAAAAATGGTTTAAAAAGTAGAAGTAAAAGCACGTGTAATTGGATTTGTAAATAGGGATTGAAATGCCCCTTGATCTTGATGGTTGTGTCGGACTAAGCAATTTATCCCAATTAAATGTGGAAAGTGGGCTTGTGCAAATTGAAGTATGTATTGGGCCTTTCTGGTAGAATAGCACCCGTTTGGGCCTGGTCCAAAACTTTTGGATGTTGCGCGAGTTGGGCTGGGCCACGCACGACGCCACGAATTAATTTGTGAATATCATGGGCCTCCATATTCTTGCACCAGCTTACAGCTAGGCAGCTAGCGTACACAAACTTTGACCAAGCCATCTCTGCGGTTGAGCTAGCAGATGAGACCTTTCGAATAATAAATAAATAAATATATACTGCTAGTGCCAGCTCACTCAACCGGATTATTCGAAGTCACTTGCTCTTCCAGCAGCCTTTGCATGTTCAGTAATTCTACAAACTAAACTCCCTTACTACAAAGAGGACAGGATATACTGTGCATGCATGCATATATGTATTGTTGGATGCATAATTTGTTTGCCAATGTCATGTATGCATTCCCTGAATCTTCATTACTTAGCTATCTGCAGGGGCGATCGATCAAGCAACTTAAACTACCCTTTAATTTAAAAACTAGCTGGATGGCCCGCGTAATTACGCAGCTAACACTCACAAAATTATATATCTTTACATGATTTTACTTAAAATTTGTAAAATAATCATCTCGTGACTTTCAAAGATCGAACTTTATCATCCCAAGGTTTCTAATTTTATTGTATTTTAAAAGTAATACCAGTCATTATCCTTTACTTATTTATTTGTTTGTCTGACCTATCATATTTTCTATTCATTATCCTTGGAACCTTTAAAAATTAGACCTTTTAGTTTCTAGAGTTTATTGTCTCGTCGGGTTTCTTTTTATAATTTTTGAATGTCCCATCAAATGTCGTTGCTATACTCCTCTATAGCCCACCCGTTGTCTTTCTTCTTTAGTGGCATTCGGGATTTTAAAAATAAAAAATAATTATCATTAGGGTTCATTTTTTACTTCTAAAAGTCCCGCCAACTGTTTGTTACTCAGCTGCTTAATGACATGCATGCTATCTCTCCTTTTAATCGTCATTGTGATTCTAAAAATCGAATATAATTAATTTGAGGGTTCGTTTATAGTTCTAGTATCCCATCAACCACTGCCACCCTATTTTTTCCTTGGTTCGTTACTTCTCTCCCATTTTATTTTCATTTACTACCGTTGTGTTTTAGATGGATTGTTCTTTCAACATTCAATATTTTTTTCATTCTGATTTATTTTTTGTTATTTATGAATTGTATTTCTGCTTGAACTTTTATTTTTTTTAAATTTTCAGAATTTATTTTTTATAAATTTTACCTCGTACTGTATTCTACCTGTACTGTTTCTTTCATTAATTATTTTTATTTCTTTAGTTATTTCAAAATTGTATTCCTATCGAACTCTCTTTTTTCTTTTTATAATTTCATATTTTTTTATTTTTATTGTGCATTTTAGTTAATCATATATAGGGTTTTATATCGACTCTTCTTCCAATATTGTTTATTTTTAATTTCGAATTTTAGTTATTTTTTAATTGTATTTTTACATGGACTTTTCTTTTCTCTTTTTTCTAGATGGCCTATTTTTTCAACTTTGCTTATTTTTTATTCCGAATTTCAGTTATTTGTAAATTGTACTCCCATTGAAACTCTCTTTTTCCTTTTTCTAATCTAGAACTTTATTTTATTTTTTTATTTTGAATTTTAATTAAACTCGTGTTGTGTTCGAGATGGATTGTTCTTTCAATATTTTTCTATTTCGAATTTTGGCTATTTTCAAATTTATTCCTTCTCGAACTCTTTTTTTCTGATTCTAGAAAGTTTTATTTTTATTCCAAATTTAATTAATCACGTATTGGGTTGTCATATGGACCCTTTTTTTTAAATATTGCTTATTTTTAATTCCAAATTTCAATTATTTTTTAGATTATATTCCTACTTGACCTCTCTTTTTTCTTTTTCTAATTTCAGAAATTTTTTTATTTTTTATTTCGACTTTTAATTAATCACGTATTAGGTTTTTATATGGACTCTTATTTCAATATCGCTTATTTTTAATTCTGAATTTTAGTTATTTTTTAGATTGTATTTTTACTTGAACTCTTATTTTTCTTTTATTAATATGAGATTCTCGAACTCTCTTTTTTTCTGATTTAGAAATTTTTTTATTTGTTATTCCGAATTTAATTAATCACGTATTGGGTTCTTATATGGACTCTTTTTTCAATATTGCTTATTTTTAATTTCAAATTTCAGTTATTCTTTAGTTTGTATTCCTACTTGAACTCTCTTTTTTAATCTAATTTCAAAAAAATTTTATTTTTTATTCCAAATTTTAATTAATCACGTATTGGGTTTTTATATGGACTTTTTTTTAATATTTTTATTTTTAATTCTGAAGTTTAGTTATTTTTTAATTGTATTTCTACTTGTACTCTTCTTTTCTTTTTTGATTAATGTGGGATTCTCGAACTCCCTTTTTTTTGGATATTAGAATTTTTTTTATGTTTTTTCCAAATTTAATTAATTACGTATTGGGTTCTTATATGGACTCTTTTTCAATATTGCTTATTTTTAATTTTGAATTTTAGTTATTATTTAGATTGTATTCCTACTTGAACTCTCTTTTATCTTTTTCTAATTTTAGAATTTTTTAAATTTTTTATTTTGAATTTAATTAATCACGTATTGGTTTTTTATATGGACTCTTATTTCAATATTGCTTATTTTTAATTATGAATTTCAGTTATTTTTTAGATTGTATTTCTACTTGAACTCTTCTTTTCTTTTTCTCCGATTAATGTGAGAATTTCTAGTCTTATCTTTTATTCCAAATTTTAGTTATTTATAAATTGTATTCCCATTGAAACTCTCTTTTTTCTTTTTCTAATTTGGAACTTTATTTTTTTTATTTTGAATTTTAATTAAACTCATGTTGTGTTCGAGATGGATTGTTCTTTCAATATTTTTTTTATTTCGAATTTGAGCTAATTTAAAATGTATTCCTTCTCAAACTCTCTTTTTTTCTGATTTTAGAATTTTTTTTATTTTTATTCCGAATTTAATTAATCACATATTGGGTCCTTATATCGACTCTTTTTTTAATATTGCTTATTTTTAATTTCGAATTTCAGTTTTTCTTTAGATTGTATTTCTACTTGAGCTCTCTTTTTTCTTTTTCTAATTGCAGATTTTTTTTATTTTTTATTTCAAATCTTAATTAATCACGTATTGGGTTTTTATATAGACTCTTTTTTCAATATTACTTATTTTTAATTATGAATTTCAGTTATTTTTTAGATTATATTTTTACTTGGTCTCTTTTTTTTCTTTTTCTTCGATTAATGTGGGATTCTCGAACTCCCTTATTTTCTATTTTTTTAATTTTTTAATTTTTTTTATTTCAAATTTAATTAATCACGTATTGGGTTCGTATATGGATTTTTTTTTCAATATTGCTTGTTTTTAATTTCGAATTTCCGTTATTCTGTAGATTGTATTCCTACTTGAACTCTCTCCTTTCTTTTTCTAATTTCAAAATTTTTTTATTTTTATTCCGAATTTTAATTAATCACGTATTGGGTTCTTACTCTTCGTTCTATTGCTTATTTTTAAGTCTAAATTTGAGTTATTTTTTAGATTGTATTTTTATTTGGACTATTCTTTTCCTTTTCTCCGATTAATGTAGGATTCTCAAACTCTCTTTTTTTTAATTTTGGAATTTTTTTATTTTTCATTCCGAATTTAATTAATCACGTATTGCGTTCTTATATGAACTTTTTTTTCAATATTGCTTATTTTTAATTCCGAATTTCAGTTATTCTTTATATTGTATTTCTATTTTAACTCTCTTTTTTATTTTTCTAATTTAGAATTTTTTTATTTTTTGTTCGGAATTTAATTAATTATGTATTGGGTTCTTATATGGACTCTTTTTTCAATATTGCTTATTTTTAATTCAGAATTTTAGTTATTTTTTAGATTATATTTCTACTTGAACTCTTCTTTTTTCTTTTTTTATGATTAATGTGGGAATTTATAGCCTTCACAATTAACGTGGTGTTTTTTTTTCGAGCTGTTTTAATAATATAATAGATAGATAGTACCTCTCTCCTTTAATTTATTTGTGACAAAGTAAAAAGTCTTGTTTGGTAAGCTCCAACTTCAGAACATTGCAGGTCCAGCTTCAACTCCAAATTAATGGGTTTGGAGCACCTGAAAGTTTTCAAACCAAGGTAAATTAAGCAGGCACACACAGGAGAGTGTGACAACTTCCACATGCACTTCAAAATAAAAATTAACCTGTATGCTTAATTGATAGTGTCTACTAAGTAGGCTATATGTGTGTATGGATGTATCTGGGGCACAAATTTCTCATTGCATTGGTCCATGCATCATCACCCAGGCAGCTGCCTTGCCTGCCTGTCTGTCTGTCTTAACAACTCAATTGTTAATTATCTGTAGTTTGGAGAGGAATCTTCCTACCCCACAAAAGCCAATGAAGCTCTAACTACCAGTCTAGTAGCAACCACGCATCTGACAGAGTTGAGACATGCCAATGCAGCAGCACCCCCACTCACATGCATGATCAATCTCTTATTGTTATGATGCCAACGAATGCAATATATTATTGTAGGCAAGTAATTCGTGCTATTAATTGGGTGCTTAATTATAATCAACGACCTAAGTCTACACTTGCAGTAGCCATTAACAAGTTGCACGGTAGCTAAGCTATTCTGAAAATGGGACTAATGCATCGCACTTTGTATATAAGTTCAATCGACTCATCTGTTGAAGTACAAGTGAATGTATTGGTCATTTTTGCACCGTTAATTTAGTCTTTTGTTTGAATTAGAAGGGTATCGACGGACAACTACTATGACCTGATTGGCAACGACGACGAGGACGTCTACAATTTAAGCTTGTTAAGAGCATCATCAACAGTTCTCTCAAAATCTAAATCCAAAAAATCCTTTTAAAAATCTGTAATCTGAATTTATGATTTTTTTTTCAAAAAAATCTTATCTCCAATAGATTACCTAAAATTGTAACTCTCTAAAACAAAAAGTGGAGTCTCCCTACCCCCTGCGTCCTCTTCGCGCGATCCACCAATTGAAAGTCACTGCGTGCTCCCGAGTTATGGAGAACCAAAAAAGGGCTAGCTATGAGATTTCTAAATTTTGGCAATTGATTGTAGGGGACTGTTACAGACCGATTTTCATCTAAAATCTCGTAACTTTAGGATTTGTATATGTTTAAGCCTAAGGGAATGTTAGAAAGACGACGCATGTATACAGGCTAACAGTAGTTAGGACAATAAAATGATTAATTAATTTTCAGCGTAGATTGTGGAAGACATGAACTAACTATAGCTGACAAATGAAGTTACGTGGGATCATGTAAACAAAAGAACACGATGATATGTTTTTTATTACTCTTAGTTTGGTCTCCGTTAGCGCGCGCGTTTGGTTCGCGCGGTTTGAAGTTAACACGTAGACATATAGATATAGTTTGTTATGTCAGAACCAAACGGCTGGTGGAGTAGTAAACTATCAAGAATGTAAGTAAATATGAGTGTGAATATTAATTGTTATTAGTATAAACCTATATATTGTTGTTAATGAGGGGATTATATTTTATTGGTTTGGTAATTGGTACGATATGGGCGGCATATCATGTTAAAGCATGCATGCACATGGATCGATCATTGCCTGCCTTTAAGGAAGGAAGAAATGGAAGCCGGGCGGAAGATCATGCATGCATGCATGATTATAGGAGTATTAGTTAGTGTGTTGTGTTGGTGTTGTTTATGCAATTCAACAAGCAAGAGTAACATTAGAATTTCTGGTCAATGTATGCCGCGTATGTATGTCCACCAACTCCCACATCCCACAAATTTGAAGTCGTCTTTCGTGCATCATCTGTCGGTGCATGCAGCATATCTCTCATCTGACTAGTTAATTTAACTTGCTGATTGATCGCTAGCTATATATAAGAGCTAGCTGCCTGCACAGCCCACAATAGGGTCAGTCAGCAACCACAAGAGTCTAGCTAGCTAGCTACTTAATCATCCTCGATCGATCGGTCGTTCAGCACTACACTGACAGATACATCGATCTGCATATGGCAAGAATGGTTACGAAGCAGGCCTTGGTCGCCGTGGCCGCCGTGGCAGCTCTGGCGCAGCTCGCCGCCGCGGCGGTGCATCCGGTGGGCGGCAATGGCGCCTGGGACACCACCGGCAACTACAACGCCTGGTCCGTCTCCCAGAAGTTCTCCCAAGGCGACTCCATCCGTAAGCACCTCAACGCTACTACTCTCTAGCTACCTATAGCTAGCTGCTCATGCATGCATGACACATCAATCATCAATCCATCCATGGATGAGCCAACCAACCAACCATGAATTTAAAAAAACCATGCAATGTACTCCGTCTGATGCAGTGTTCACGTACCCCTCCTCGCACGACGTCGTCGAGGTCTCCAAGGCCGGCTACGACGCCTGCTCACCCGCCAACGCCGTCGCCTCCTACACCGGCGGCAGCACCACCGTCAAGCTCGACGCCCCGGGCAAGCGCTACTTCATCTGCGGCGTGCCCGGCCACTGCGCCGCCGGCATGAAGCTCGAGGTCACCGTCGCCACCGCCACCGCCACCAAGCCCAGGCACAAGAAGGCCGTCGCCCCCGCCGCCGCCCCGGCGATGCCTCCCGCCATGTCATCACCCACCGAGGAGATGCCCGCTGTGACCTCGCCCACAGGGTCTCCGGCGCCGTCGGCGTCTGGTGCGTCGTCAACCATCGCCATGAACGGAGCCAAGGCTGCCGCGACACTCGCCACAGGGATGGCCTTGGCCTTCCTCGCCATGTGAGAGTGAGACTGGGCTCCATTTAATTAATTTTTGGGCTGCTTAATCCCTTCCCTTAATCATGCATGCGTGCCACTGCTAGCTGTTGAGAAAAAAATTGTCACTGCTACCTTAGCTAGCTAGCTGTTGACAAATTTGCAGGCTTTTCGCTTCTTCTTTTCCTTTGCCTTTTGATCCAGTGTATTGAATTAGTTAACGTATTAATTTGTTGTACTCTCTCGACGGAATAAATCAAGCTATTGTCATTCTTTCAACATGCATGTTCATACAGTTGATCATCATGTTCGCTATTTCAAGAATACGTGCTCAACTTCGCTATTTCAGAATGAATAAACCTACGAGGGACTGGAATTCCCAAATTTCAGAAACTTCGGAAAAATTCGACTAAAATCTTCAGCGTTTGAAGAAATTTTGCTAAATTTTGAACATTTTTTGCCAGTAAAGAAGTTAAGGGGAAAAATTTTGACCAGAAGAACTTCCTACTGGGACCCACCGATAAAGCACGAAATTTCAACATTCAAACCCGAAATTGTAAACCCTGTCTCTATAGATTATCTATGTCCTGATACAATGCTATCTAACTATTGCTGAGATGCTATATATATATACACACGCATATATACATATATGTGTGTGTAGATATGCTCTTGTTCAAAGTCGTTGATCGGTGAAGTTTCAGAGATCAGATCTCTGGGTAGTGTAAATACTACACAAATAATTCAGAACATAGGAAAGAACATACTACAAATGACCTGCATTCAACTCTCTGTAACACGTACATCACTGCATTACCTTGCAATCAGGGACCATATATATTTAACTTGTTGCCCTGTGGTCAACAACAATACCTGCAAAATCAAATCAGGAGCAGCCATACAAATCCACATAACTTATTTCCATATCTCCAGATGTCCAACACAACAATGCATTACATTATTTTTTTTCAGCCAAAGTCCAAAGGACAGAGATACGACATTCTGAGTATTGCATAACACATTTGCTATTTATGTCCATTTTGGTAAGGACACTCAATAATCATTTCTTCACTCCAAAGCATGGCTAATAACAAATGGTGTCAATTCCCTCATCTTCAGCGCGCTTCATACTGAACAACTGCCAAAGAAGACGCAATTAAAATGAAAGATTGCACATGGCAACATAGTAGGGAAATGATAAATGCATTAGAACAAAGAAGAGACAAAATTGCAAACTATACATGTTCAGATCAAACTGAATAAGACATAAACAAAGCTTCGGTATTAAGTTTTTAATCAAATATGTGATTCCTAGGCATCTATTGTGCTCATTGAACCATAAAGAAATGCCATGCCAATGCTCAGTTTAACTTAATTAGTTTAAGCATTATAACCAAGTTAAGAACAAAGCACAACATAGTACTAAGAATGCCTTGCTTTTATTTGGGAGAAACATGCATCTTATCATTTTTACCCCCAAAAGAAGGAAATGGATCACGCCCAAGTTTCATTAAACAATGACATATAACCTTTGTACGTATATTCACAACAGATGGCCATTGTGGGTTAATTCCACACTTCTATTACAATAATAGACAAACTCATCCTAGGATGGTTTGATACCTCAAACTAATCGTCGTAGTTGTACACCAATGTGGGATAGATATGTCAATAGTGATCAGCAAATATATGTTATTTCAATGCTTTCCATGTTAATTTGAGTTTGGTTGTCATGGTTTGCACGCTTACAACATATTGAGCTTTCCAAAGACCTCCCTTTTGTAGAGCACCTCATGCAAATATGCAATAGTTGTGATATATAAATCGTTGTGATCATTGTGACAACGCTTGGCCGGGTTATCAATCCAAGATCAATTGATGTGATGGCCGCAATCAAATTTCAACCGTCACATAGTATAAGAACATTCAGTAGTTGTATGTGTTGCAAAAGGCAACCTAATCTCATGTACTACCCCATTACACTTATACTCCAACTGACTAGAAGCTAGCCAATGATAACACAAACAATGAGACAATAACAAAAATGTGCTGCAAACAAATATGTACAGCAAAAAGGAACAAGTTAAGGATTGGTATATAGGCTTATCGTACCTTGGCGGGTTCGCTTCTTGCAGAGGATGCGACAGCCACATTCATGGCACTGGACGACATCTGTCGGCTTGAGTGAGGTCTCAGTTCCACAATCTAAAAGAAATGCATATACACTTCGTATTAGGGACTGATTTAAAATCTAACAAGTCAGAACTGAACTAACCTAGAGTAAAACAAAACATCCTCTCATTATGAGGAGATAGAATATATCAAAAACCAAAACTTTGAGAAGGAAAAGGTTATCCATCATCCGCAATTGTAGTGAGGTTTGAATCTAGAGCCTACATATATATGGAATACAATCATCCAATCATCTTGTATATGCAGGATCTACTTACATCCGCAAGAACCAAAAACAACTAGAGGGCCATGAAATCCACAACATGAGCGCTTAGAAAAAGGAATCTTGCGTGATGATGCTTATTGTGTTTTCCTTGGCAACTCGCCAAAATCACAACAACAAATTGAAGAACATCGCTTAACGAAGTTTGTCTAAAATTGTTAGAGAGAGGGGGGACCCTCACCTGTGCATAGATAGCTAACGGGTTTCGGTTGCTGTGGATCCATTGGTGCCGGTGAGCTAGGGTTGTGCTGCATTGTGTTGCGCCGCCACAACCACCGTGCTCGGAAAGGGGGAGAAGAGAATAGCAGAGAGCAGACGCAAAGAAGGAACAAAGTTGGCTCAACCCTAAAAAGGGATGCTATATGCTAAGGTAGGATTATTGGGTTATGCAATCAGCCCGGCCCAATTATGCTAGGGCCCTTTACTCGTACTCGTTTTCTTTTTTTTCCTTTTGTATGTAATCAAATATCATCGGAGTTATTTTTTCTATAAATAAATTGGATGGCTAGGAGTATATGTGATGAATGGTTTGCTGAGGTCTACTAAACATTATGATATTAATATATGGATATGATTATATCATAGGCATATATTGATTAAGAGGTGATCTGTATAATTAATTCTAAATCTTGTAATTAAATGTTAGATATATGCAGCAAATATCTCGAAGATGTCATGCAATCCACCCCATCAGTATAATTGGATGTCATTAATAGATGCACGTACTGGCACTACATTGAGTGCTTCATTTGCTAGTGCATCATTAATCGTGTGAGTTATTAGTATCATTTGATCTTTTTTTAGTCAAATATGTTTGTCTTTATCAGCGAAAGCCATAGAACATGCATAAATTACAGCTGGATATAAGGTATGTCTCATTTCATTTATAATTTCTTCAGCAACCAAAACTGGCTGGCTTTAGATCTAAGCATCCTCCTCTTGAGAAAAAAAAAATCTCCATCTCTCTATTCTGTTTTTGCTACAGGAGGTTTTCTTGGTATCGACAATAGCTAGTGAAATAATTCAAGGTAATCATCAAGTTCATGTTTAAACTTAAGCAAAGATTGGTATTACGCTTCTAGAGAATTTTTCTTATCACCTCTCTTTCATGGTTGTTTTCTTTTTTTTTCTAGCATTTTTGGTTTCCATGTGGTGAAATTCCTTTGTCTTTACATCATGATTTCGCAACTTGCTAGCATTTCTAGTATTCAGATCTGCATGCCATAGAATGATCTGTTATACTTTCATTTAATTAGATCTGTTCCAGTTGTGTATTACAGCAACACATATAAAAAAAATCTTCATCTTTAGACTATTGTGCACACTCTTTGCAACTAGATCTAGGTATCTGCAAGTATACTCATATTATGTGTAGTTTTTCCTTCAACAGCATATACAGAATGTTCTTCTTGCACAAATGACAGGACTAATTAAGTTGTATATGCTATGGGTCCCCATGCATGATGCATGCATGTTCCTTAGGAGTTTGGATCTGTAATCAAATACCCTTATAGTCTCACATGAAAAATAAGGAAGACCTGATCCATAATTTAAATCTATGTATTTAGGGCCTCTTTGAATTGTAGGAAAAACATAGAAATTTTGGAGGATTTCAATCATATATAAGAAAATTTCCTATGAAGGCCTTTGAAATAAAGGATTGAATTCTATAGTATCCTTTGAAATTTCTATGGAATAGACAATCCTATAGAGATTTTGGAGGAAACTAAGCAAAAGCTCCAACCTCTTGGAAATTTTTCTTTGGGACTAAATTCTATACTATTTTATCTTTCCAAGCATTACAGTGTGGTGGACGACACTTTAGGATACCTGATTATCGACGTACGTACACTGATAGCGGGGATCCGATGGGACCCCGTCTTTGTGAGTTCGGCCGGGGACCAAGTCACGCTTAAGTTTGGGTAGTCAAAACGTGGAAGTGGGTGAGAGCTACAGTTTATACAGGTTCAGACCATCTAGGAGTATAACACCCTACTTTTGTTGTGTCCTTGATTTCTCTCCTGGTGGAAATTAAGATGTTATAGCGATTCTCTAGATCGTGGCTCCTGCACCCTGGTGAAGTGCTCACCTAAAGTATTCAGACTAGTTGTTCCTCTTCCTTTCTTCCAGATTTCCTAAGAAGTTCACAAAGGGAGCAATAAATTCTATCTCGTTCTTTTCTTTGTCCCGCCTCTCCATGGTCTTTGCTCTCCCCTTATAATTCACCAGGGGACACCACATGACTGAACTAGATAGAGGTGTCAAATGTATAGGCATTAGGTATGGAAAGTCTTGTCAGCAACTCTCCATCTTGCTTGCTCCGCTAAGCTCGGGTGGGTTCCCGTGGGGCCTGCCTGTGTCAGGGCATGGCGAGCGCTCACCACGCACCCCCGCCCGATCCATGCAGGCTCGCTGGAATAGGTTTATCACGCTACCCTTGTCATGGGGCCCGTCTATCAGTGTTTGGTAAAGGCTGGTAAAAACTGGTAGGCCTGGGCAGATGGCACGGTAGTCAACCATGCAGCCTACCATCTCACGGCCCTGTCAGGGTGAACAATGGTCGAAATGACAGACGACAAGGATGGCAAATGTCATCCTGTCCCTTACGCCGCACGCCTTGAGTAGATATCTATCTTGTCACTCTTAAAGGGGAAGACAATCGGGTGCCAAGGCGAGACAGCTTACACCATCCAACCGTCATGAGTGGAACGGTTGTGGCTTCGTGCCCGACCACCTCGACGGAGACCTGCATGGGTAGCATGGGGATTGTGCCCAAGCTGGGCCGTTGTGTTTAAGAGCTCGGGGCTCTGCATTAATTGTCGCAAATATCCCACTCTTCAATGTCTTAGGGGAGGGCCATGTGCTGACCCATGATTGTCCCACACCATCTTTAGTAGCTTGGGAAAGAGGACATGACTCCAACACGCCTCGGGCCGCTGATCGTGGGGACTCTGGTTCTTATGTCACTAAACACCGACTGATTGAAGAGGCTCAAGCTCTAGGACTAGTGCATCAATGTTGGATGGGCCATGACAAAGCCTAAGGGCCAACTCATAAGTTGGAGTTGCCAATAAGGCCTAACCTAGACTTAAGTGTAGGGTCGCATTTATGGCTTATAAAGCCCATGGCTCAAAAACGAAAAAGATTCACTCAACCATAAAACCAAGAGAAATATGTGTGAACTAGCTTTGAGACTATCCCCTAGCATCGGTTATGTCTCAAACACATACACGGACTAAAATCATCCAAGAACATTCGGCCATGTGTGGATTTGTAGCTCGATATATAGGATGCTACTTTCATATGTTGGGCAAGTAAGGTCTCACAGGTTTGGGGCCAAAGAAATCAAGGGGAGGGCAATGTTGACGTGAATGATCAAACAACATTTGCCATGATGAAGGGTTGTCAAGCAGAAAAGACATTGCACAAAGACAATATCCAAGCTTAAACTCGGTGGTGATAGGCATACATGTCAGCGATATCAACTATTAGAGATGATGATAAAAAAGGGTTTCTAGTCCTCGGAGTTTGAGTGAAAATAAGGGTATTTTGGTAAAATGATACTCTTTGTACTCAAGGATTATATTAGGTAGTCTTCTCCTATAGAGGATAGAAAGGTTTCAAAAATCTTTCGTCAATCTAATACTGCTTCTGAGTGGTTTCATCGGCCTTCATGAATACCACTCGAAAACTGATAAAAACCAATGAAATATGGACAAGTTTTGCCCCCAAAAACTAAATTTCTTGTACTTGGCAGATTTACCGAGCAGTTTCTTGATGTGAGTAGGAGTGAATCGACCGAAAACGGTGATGAGCATGTGTTTTGTCTCAGACACATCCTTAGACAAATCATTTGGCCATATGTGGATTTGAGGCTCAACAGAGGATGTTGTTTTTCTACGTTAGGCAAGTAAAATTTCACATGGATGGGGCCAAACAGATCAAGGGAAGGAGATGCTCGCGTGAAGGATCAAGCACCATGTTGCCAAGATGATGGGTTGAAGTCAAGCCCGAGATGAAATTGCACATAGAGCAAAAACATGCTTATACCCAATGGTGTTAGGCACACATGACTTCAAGATCAACTATCAGAGATGACGATAGAAAGGCATTTCCTCTCATATGAGTTCAGGGAAAATAAGGGTATTCTGGTAAAATGGCACACTTTGTACTCAAATGATATATGAGATGGGCTTTCCCCATTGAGGAGTGGGTTTCTCCATATTGCCATTTGTAGTACTTGAAGAAATTCGAGTACAGTCATTTTGGCTTAGTTTCAACCTCATGTTACCACCATCCTTGATTGTAGTGAAATGAGGGTTGTTATTTCCCTTCTGAGACTTGTTGTACCATGTATGGTATGGTAATATAATGTATGGTATTGAAATCTCCTTGTCATTATTACCTTGCCTATACTTCGAAGAAGCAACTAGAGATAATACACAAGGTAGATTGGAAACTGCTTGAGGTTAACCTCCGTTGGAGAGATCCTAACATGTTGAACTTTATGGGAGCCAAACCCTATAGGTAAGCCATCACTATAGGATCTCCCGTATCTAACTGTGAAGTCCTCCAACGATAGATGTAGGAATTTGGGATGCACAACGGGGAGGGGGACTTGCACACAAACTACATAACTCTTATATTGGATTTGAGGGGCAAATTGGAGTAATGCATATAAGAGAATAAGTAGAATTCAAATAGATATATATGAATAAACTTTAACATCCTGAGCCCACTTCGGTCCATCCCTGATATCATAGATACACGGAAGGATAACGAGCAAGTCAATTGATCGGATAGGGAGCATATGTTACATGTTTTCTTTCGTGGGTCCAACCACCAAGCTCAACTTGAAAGCAATAGAAATAGGCATACAATCTAATGGATCGAGAAGAAAATTTGGAGGTAAAATGGGTTAATTCTTAATAGCTAACATAAAGTTGCCTCGACAAGTAAGATACATCTCTACTTTGGAAACGCCATTACCATAAAGGGGCAAGGAGGAATGAGGGTACGAAAGCGATGGAACAAGGCTCGGAGTGTGGACATGCATAAAGGGTTTGCGTGTGCTGATTTGCTCGGGACATCTAGTTCGTCCGTTTCCAGTTCAATGATCTGATGGTTCTGTACCAATGGGTATATATGTTGGGGCACGTGTACAGATGGCTAGATCAACTCTACCACAATATCAAAGGGAAGAAATTAGCAAAGGATGTGTAAAGTGCAAGTGTTTTTTTCTTTTTCAAAATGGACGACATGGCATGGCTAGGCTTCTAGCGATCCTATTTTTTTGGGTGAGGGGAGATTAGTTCGTACTCCTACATATATCCTCGCAGGTATGAAAGTCTTGTAGACGATAACCATTTGAAACACGTGTGCCAATTGATTCCCATTCTAATTTTTCTTTCGGTTGAATGCCAAGTTGAGATAGTCCGGCATTCATCTTGCTATAGGTTGACCAGCCCAAAGCCCAGAATAGCCGACAAGCTCATTTCTACTTATCATGGGCCACTGCTAGCTCTGGCACTATCATCACTTGTGCTATTTTTTCGGTATATCACAGTATGTTCTTACTTGTCAGTTATGCTGCAGCTAGGGAGTCAGTGACATATGAGATATGACTGAAACGTACGATTTGCTGCAAAAAATTTCTCATGCACTGATCATAGATTATATATATGTGCGTGGTTAATTTGTTATCACACTAGTCATCCCAAATTACATTATGAAATTAATTTGATGTTTTCCAGGTTAGTTAGAATTAATCAATTAGGTTAATTTTGTTGGCTTGACAGGGCAGATCGATGGCGTCCATGGATGATGTGCCTTTGTGCGCCCTGCAGTGCATCATGATGCTCCTGCCGGATGTCGGAGACGCCGTGCGCACGTCAGCTGTGTCGAGGAGGTTGCGTGACGCGTGGATGGGGATGGAGGCCTACGAGCTCGATGCCTCCACCATCCCTGATCACCTCCTCGACCTCGACTCCACCTTCGCCGGCCTCGTCGACCGCGTCGTCTTCAACCACTCCGGCCCCGGCATCAAGTTCATGTCGCTGGCGCACACGCGCTACGACACCGACGGCGACCGGAGGGTGACGCCCTGGCTGGACCGCCTGGCGTCCCGCGACCACCACCACCACCTGGAGAGGTTCGATGTCAACATCGGCGCCGCCCTGCACACGCCGCCGTCGCTGTTCCGGTGCGAAACGCTGGTGGACCTGCGGCTGGTCGTGCACGCCGCCGCTCGTGGGTTGGAGTTGGACGACGGCGCCGTCCATCTCCCGCTGCTGAGGCGGCTCTGCCTGGAGCACACGGGCTTCCGCAGCTCGACCCACTTCCAGAACCTCATCGACGGGTGCCCGTTGCTGGAGTTGCTGCACCTGAGGTTCACCGCGATCGCGCGCAGGGAGGACACCGTGGGCATCGAGATCCGCAGCCCGGCGCTCCGGCGGGTGGTGTTGGAAGGCTGCGGCGGGTACGGCATGGTGCCGTTCGAGGTGTCGGCACCGAACGTGGATGAGTTCGTCTTCTCCGGGCGGAACACGGTCGCCGTCGAGAACGGCGGCGTGAGGAAGCTGTCGGCGCGGAAGGTGAGCCTGCTCATGGACGACAAACTGTGGTGGTACAAGGTGTTTGCACCCTTCCACCACTTCACGGCCTTCCTCAACGTCGGGAACAACATGAGTCGCATCATGTCTGGCTTCCATGGCGTCGTCGAGCTCGCCATCTCCGGCTGGTGCATCGAGGTATATGTATATATATAGTCATCTGAATTATGCAATATGCATGCATATATAAAATCGGAATTAAATTGCAATGCAAATGCAGTACCTGTCAAAGATCGTGGACAGCATAAAGCTGCCGGATTGGGGAATAGAGGTTCTGAGAGTGGAGGGAATGTGGCCAAACCAAGGCCAAGCAGGCGTCGTCCTGCATCTCCTTCTCAGCTCGCCATGGCTCAGGAATCTTTTCATCACCAACGAGGTCGCTCACTCATTTTACCTCACTACTCTCATCTGTAATTTCTAATGATGAATCCTAGTACATGGCTACGTACATGAATGTGCATCAATGATTAACGTGCAATGTTGTAACAATGATGTTGATCAGTTGGAGCATCCCAGGGAGATCTCGATCGATGCGCATCGGGAGCAGTACCCTGCAACGCCGGAGTTCTTGTTCGACGCCGTGCCCGGCCGGCTGAGCCATCTGAGGCGCTTCTTCATGTTCAACTTCACCGGCAACCGCAACGAGATCAGCATCATCAAGTTCGTCTTAGAAAGCTCATGCATCTCCATCAACCCGGACCAGTTCGGTGTCACTGATTTCCTCGGCAACGACTGGAGCTCCACCCAGGTTATCCTAGCCTCGCTCTAGTTGATTCGCTAGCTCTCTCCTGTGTGTGTCTGCATCGACATTTTAATATGGATAGATCTGGCTAGTAAGATGATGCCAGATATTATTGCAGATATATGGTGCACATATACAATGCATGCAGTGGTTCATGCAATGCAACAGTCTGTTTTATGACTTCTTATGGGGAAAAAACAGACTTTTTTAAAGGACAAGACGCTTCGTTTAGCATTGTCGCATTCCCTTTTTTTTGTTATGCATGAGGTTCATCTGAATCTTTATCTTTGTTAGGGGCAAGCTGGTGGTTGCTTTTGCCCTTCAATTTGTAAGTGCCACTGGCTAGGCAGCAAAACTATATATGTACTCCTAGCTATCTGAAGAAATGAACTTTTTTTCTGCCTTCTTGATTTGTGCAGAATAGCTTTATGTGGGATAACAGGTGAAGAACTGAATATGCTTAAAGGAGATGCAGCATGCATGCCTGCTTTCTGTTTACAAATGTATGACACTATGGTAGTATGAATTGATTATACAGGTTGGATGATGGAGATTACACCGGTAGATTTATTGTGGAAAAATACATTGAAATGAATCTACAGATTCATGACTACACAATTCCTAGCATACATGTATAGATTAAGCTAAACAGAGGAAATGCTAGTACAGCTCATGTATCTGATCCATCTGGTGGAAACTTATGAAAAGTGACACCTGCTTCTGTTGTTTTGCGAGGAAAAATGATTTCATCCTTACAGGTCATATGTGTACTGCCACTGCTTGTTTGTTTTGATTCTTCAAGTGCTTGAGACAAGTTGATGAGCGAAAGTAAAGCCACCGACCTTTTTACATACTACTGTATCTGTGTATGACACTTCTTCTAAGAAAACTCACCTGTTACAAAAAATTTACAGTGGTGAAAAACAGATCAAGGAAAACAAATGGATGGAGTGGAGCTCACTTTTGTACTAGTGTTTGCCTAAAGGAAATGTAGTGGCCACGCGCTGCATGCTATCCACCATGCAGGTGGAGAAGATGATATGTTGCTGACTTTTTCTGCTTGAAAGTGCCATATTTTCTTTGATAGTGAAATGCCTTGAGTTTTATTTTGGATCCTTGAGGAACGAGAGGATGTGTGAAGGGTAGTTTGGTGAATCTGAATGCATCCCAATTTATTCCTCTGAAGAAAGAAAAACAATTAGCAACTGACGCACGCAATACAGTTGGACAGGGATGTCCAGGATCCAAGGATGGTCAATGCCGGTCAAACATCAGTCGTGTGTATGAGATGGGTAGGTAATTCAATCAGAAACAAACAGATGAGATCACTCTCATGGTCAGGTAACTGAATTTCAACAACTGAATTTGATGGTGGAACAACAAAATTGTGAGGCAACTTTGTACAGTGTAATCAACTCACGCAACATCAGAGATGAACTCAACTCAACAAGGCAAAATTTTGCGAATGAATTCCAAGATTAGCCTGAATCACTAGTAGTAAATCACATCGCCGGGTCACCTCATACACTAGAGTACTCACTCTGAATCTGCTCTTTGAGGCTGGGATGAAGAATCAGGACGCCGTCGGGCTTGGCGCCTCCGGGGCGGGCGGCGGAGGCGACGGTAACACCGGCGGTGGCGTCACCAGCGCAGCCGCAGCAGGAGGCGGCATTGACGCCGGTGGCGGCGGCACGAGCGCGTCGGGAGGCGGCGGTGACGCAGATGGCGGAGGGGGCTGCGCAATCGCCGCTGCTGGTGGCGGCTGCAGAGGGGGCTGCGGCATGGCGGCGTCCGGTGGGGGAAAGGTGGGATTTTGCTGCTGCGGCGGAGGTGGGGGCGGTGGAGCGGTGGCTGCGGTGGACGGCATGGAGGGCTGTGGGACGGGCTCTGGCAGGATGGGCTGGCACTCGTCGGCGGCGGCGCAGGCGGAGGAGGAGCTGGAGCGCGGCTTGGCGCGGTGGAGGACGGCGCGGAAGGCGAGGACGACACCGATGACGGCGAGGACGGCGAGGACGGCGAAGAAGATCTTGGTGGCCTTGCCCACAAAGCACCACCGCATCGCCATCGATCTTTACTACTGCGTATGCAACTTGAGTTTTGTGCCGTCTCCTCGCTCTCGTGTCGTCTCGTGTGGTTGGACTATTTCTGTGGCGAAACAAGCATGGGTGGCCGTTGGATGGAGCAGATGAGAGGCCGGGATTCACTGTGGATGTTGGCAGTTGCACTAGTACACCCCTACTTATGTTGCAGCTGCATATCTGATGCAGATGGCTTGGGAAACCTCATGAATGAATGAATGAATGCACTGGTAGTACTTCTCTCCTTGGGAAAAGCATCGTATGTCGCAGTAAATAAATGACCATGGAAACAAGGAATTTATAATTTATTGGTAGCACTACTGCTGTACTGCTCATCACCTGCACGGCTGCATGACCAGTGTTTAGGAGTGTTTTACTATTTTAGGACTCTAGTACGGCCCTAGCAGTGGAGTATTCTTGCATGGGTCAAGGGTATGTTCGTTTTCCTGTGTTGGAAAGACACATAGTGCGCACGAAAAATGGAACAGTTCATTAGCACGTGATTAATTAAGTATTAGCTAATTTTTTTAAAAATAGATTAATTTGTTTTTTAAAGCAACTTTTGTATAGAAACTTTTTGAAAAAACACACCGTTTAGTAGTTTGAAAAGCGTGCGCGTGAAAAAAAAGAGTGTTGAGTTGGGAAGATGAGGTGAAGAACACATCCTTAAATGTCTCCTTTCACTGTTACTTTGGGTCGAATCAAATCGCATCCTCTAACTTCGAAAATCGATGCAAATCGATTTTTGAAAAGTGAATTCTGCTAATGTGATAGGTTGACCTTACTCAAACTTATTAAACGTGTAAAAATGAGACCACATGTAAACAGCCATGAGAAAAATAAAAAATTATAAGACTCACGTGTCACTTTCCACTCTTCTTCTCCCATCTCTTTTTTATCAATTTTTCCCTCAACCAAGCAAGGCAGTGTGGGGTTGGCTGGTGAGCTCCTCCGAGCTCGCTCATCCATCCACCGTCGTCCTTGGCGAGTAAGAAGGCGCACCATCCCCTTTGCCTCGATTCCCATCTCCTCCGGTCACGCCACGCTCAACATTATCATGGCTCCCGAAGACATCAATTGACCTTGGCGGCAAGAGTGGGAGCTCAAGAGACTGCGGTAGCGGCACTCTGGTTTCGTCTGTCTCCTCGGAAAACAAGGGGCTCAATGAGGTTGCACCGCCACCGAGCTCCGTGTCTAGCTACCCGTCCTCGATCACGTCGTGTCGCCCCGAGTTAGATCTGGGTGACGAGCGAGGTATTCGCGGTGGCGGCAGCTAATTAGGTCGTGAAGGAGGAGCAAGGTCCTGGCAAGCGTAAGCAGAGCTCAAGGAAGATATAGGAGAGAAAGAGAGAGATCGGGAGGGCTTCCATGGCGGCGACGCATCCTTAGCCCCCAAGGCATGGAGGCCACCGACAGCGCGAGCTCGAAGAGGCTCACGTGAGGACGATGACGAAACAGGTTAAAGGTAGTAGTGGTGGTATATGTAGGTGGCCATCAGGGAGGAGGAGCGCTAAGTGAAAGAGTGCGTTGATGGGGTTGAATGGGGAGCGATTGGCGGCGGTGGCAACACGCGACGAACGCGGCGAGGGTAGAGCCTATGGGTGTGGCACAAGTTGGGAGGTGGGACGCCTCCTCGTCGAGCTTGTCACCATCTTGCCAAGGACCTTTGTGCCGAGCGCGCTCCCATCGTAGCCGCCATTTCTGGAAGGGGGAGAGAGAAGGAAGAGAGAAGAGGGGAGGATAGAGAGAGGGAATGACATATGGGTCCTGCTGTAGTTATTTTTCTTCTACAGAGAAACTTGCTGACTCAGCGAGTCAACCACGGTCAACATGCCATGTCAACAGAAACCGTTTCCCAAACCATCGAAGAAGTCGATTTGCATCGGTTTTTTTAACCTTGATTTGCATCGGTTTTAGAAGATGGTGGAGGCGTTATACCCGGTTTTGTGGTTAAAGGAGACGATTCAATCAAGAGCGAGAGAGGAGGGAGCCCAAATAGACTTATTACTCGTCGCAGCCATTCTGTCGGCCCAAGATGCATTGTGGCCCAGTGAGTATCTTGGATAGGCAGCCCCATCAAGCTCAGAGAAAAATATCTGGTGCACTTTTGCAAAGCCGAAGGTCCTCATCCTCTTGTGGCATCGCGCGCTATCCATCCATTCCCTTACGTACTACACTCGACACACGTCATCAATGGCCACTTATCTCCAATCAGGCCTCACCGCCGCCACTGCCAGCAGCAGCCGCCTGCTCCGGCCAAGACCACGGAGGCTGCTCCTCCTCGTGGAGTGCCACGCCTCCTCCGATGGCGGACGGAGATCAGCCTGCCTCTCCGTCGGCCTCGCAGCCGCCGCTGCCACCATCTTCCAGCAGCATCCCGCCCGCGCCGCCGCCGACGGCGAGCCGGCAAACAATGGGTGGTGGCTCACCGAGTTCCCTTTGCCGGTGCCAAAGATTGTCAACAGTGAGTAGTAGTAAATTGCCATTGTTTATTACACACAAATAGGAAATAGCGATTGCAATGGTGTGTGCAGAGGAGCTGAACAATGGCGAGACGGGGAGCCGGACGTTCGTGAGGAACGGCATCTACATAGCCGACATCGGGCCAAGCTACGCGGCGCACGCGTACAGGCTGCGGAGCACGGCGTTCGACCTGCTGGCGCTGGAGGACCTGCTGGGCAACAACGCCGACAGGGCCAACTACGTCACCAAGTACCTCCGCCTCAAGTCCACCTTCATGTACTTCGACTTCGACAAGCTCATCTCCGCCGCCGCCGACGACCAGCGCCCGCCGCTGCTCGGCCTCGCCACCCGCCTCTTCGACAGCTTCGAGCGCCTCCAGAAGGCCTGCGGCACCAAGGACGACGCCCAGATCGGCTCCGCCTACGCCGACACCAAGATCATCCTCCAGGAGGTCATGGCAAAGATGGCCTAGTTTTAGTGTACCAGTCATATATGTCCTCCTCATCACATACACATTTTCACATCTACCCTATGCGATATACTACTTCATACTGCTAAAAAGCAACATCATCTGAATTCCAATTACTAGCCTGTCTTTATCATCCAAACAATGCCAGCCCAACACAGCACAGGGCGGTTCTCCAATAAAATACAACCAACCTCACATCTTGTTACTACCACTGCACAATGTTCTACAACATTGATGCAGCCACAAATTAGATACTACTATCTGTAATGCAACGCGATGCTCGTACAATCAACAAAGCCACAAGCCAAATCAGAATATTATACACACCCTCTAAGTAAATGCCCAAGCCCAACACAGGGAGGGGATATGCAAATGATCCATTGCATCCCTCAAACAACACACAAATACAATTAGTCATGGACATTCATTTTGTCCAAGCCAACTTATCCTTGCGCCAAGCTACGCACTTGGGTCTGACGACGAGGGATGCCAATCTCGCACGAGTTCACCCGTGCTGCGAACCGTAGCGAGCAAATTGACTCCCCTGTAGACGACACCTCTGGAGACAGATTCACAAACATAAGTGTCTTCGAGTCTCCTCCAAGGCATGGCTGTGTCCAAGGGGAACAAAATCATTCACATTGTTAACACATTATAACCACGGAAACTATACCAAGTTTGCAGATATTCTTAGCTGAGTGCTTAGAATTTACCTGTAGCAGGTACGTTAATTTTGAGTTCCTGAAAGGAACGTGCTCCTCTTTCTTTGCAATGGAGAAGATTACATCGCTCAAGCATGAGAGGCTCTTATTAATAGCCTAAATAGCAAAGTTACAACATAACAGTGGTTACGCATTGTACCATCCATACACCTTAGATGCATCAAAAACTGAGGTGTGAAATAGCAAATTACCTGCGTCTCCTTTAGCCTATCTCCGGTGGCACCGCTCTTGTTAAGCCGCTCACTACCAGCAAGATCGATTAGATTGAGCACTCCTTGCACCTGCTGGTCTGTTCCCTGTAGAGAAAACAATCCAAATGATGAATACAAAAAAATTACCAGGCATTAGTAAGATCTACATTAGAAGATATCGCATACCTCATTGACACCGAAAATTCGAAGCGTGAACACACAATGACTTCTAGATGATTCTTCGTTCATCTGTGTTCTTCCAACAGATCTGCAGACAAACAATAAAGCTGTTTACAACGTATGGCAGCAAATTTAAGGTACAGATTTTTTGGAGAATTCAGCTAAATTATTGTGCACTCTATAGCACAACGGTATGTAAGGCACAAATGTTGATACCATGATATGGAAATGGTGTCATAATAAAGCTAGTTTTTGACTTATTACATTTCATTGAAATTATGCTTCTAACTTCACTTCAGGCTTTATGACTACCTGATTATGTTTGTATGTGCTCACAGAAATTATATCCAGGTTCTTTGCCTTCTTTCTATTCTTCTGTTCTCATGAATTTAATTGAAGATTTGAAAAACTGATGAGAAGAACTAGAGTGTAACCTGCTCTGAGCAGCCCGCTTGAGGAGAGAAGAAACTTCATTGATACTCGATACATCGACGATTGTGAGATCTGACACATGGGTATTACCATTGGCATCATGCTTGATACTGTACTTTGAAGTGCCACCATCTTGAATAGTTGTGCGATTAGTGGCTAGCAGATCGCGTATGGCTTCATTGTAGATTTCCAACATAGATGCCTAGATGTTCAAAGGTAAACATTAGAGTGACAACTATAGAAAGCCTGCACCTTTGTTAGTTCAAACAAACTGACCAATTGAAGTGGGTAAGAACTCACCTGCATCTTATATTTCCATCCCTGTGAAATAAGAGCCTGGCTTGTTTGGAAAATTTGTTCAAGTGATCTTGGTATTAATCCTTTTTGGTCATGTAATTCTGGATTTCCCATCATTGTGTACGTTTTACCTGAGCCAGTTTGGCCATATGCAAATATGCACACCTGAGTTGTTTTCACATTAGTTAGCACACATTTTAAATAGTAACTTTTATGGACTTAAACTTTTTTCCCTCTCCTACAGTGGGGTTGTGTTCTTGCACTTCTCAAAACACAGCAACAAGTAAATGTTACCTTGTAGCCATCAAGGGCGCTTTGGACAAGTTGGGAAATCTCAATGAACACATCTTCTTGTGATGCCGACTGCTCAAATACTTTGTCAAATGTAAAGGAATACATTTGAGCTGTGAAGAAAAATGAAGATTTACTGGAATGAGATGAATCTTCCAAGAGGTGCAGATATGAAAGTAAAAACCATAGAAGGATCACAGGAAGTGTTACTATACCATTATGTGTCAACTCAATGCCACGACCTAAGTTTTCTCCACTCTTTGGATAAGCAACAGCTCCTGATTCATTTGGCAATAAAGGTCGTACCCTACAGAAGACTCGAATGTTTCCTTTAAGCTCCTGCAACGCAAGAGTCTTAGCAACAACACTAGAAACACAAAAGACCAAGAACAGTTTAAGAGAAATTACGAGAATTGTATTATGGAGTTTTTTCCGCAAATTCTCTCCATCCAAAATTTGTTGCTCAGCTTCTTCGAGTCGTAATTGCAGATCCTCCAACATTCTTTTTTGCTTCTCATACTCAGTCATCGTCTCCATAGTTGTCAAATCAGATTTCTACATAATTAAAGAAAATAGCAAGTCCTTAAGCGCTTGTGCACATAATATATTGAAACAAGTGTACGTGCTTTCAATATGCACCTTTAACTTTTCGTTAGCTGCTGCAAGCTGCAGCTCCAATGTTTTAATTCTCTCTGTTTGGGACGAACATGTTTCCTGTATTGAAAATACATTAGCTGCACTGATTGCAGTAATTAGACATTGAATCAATTAGAGTACAGGAGCATACCTCAAGGGCAGTACTTCTTGTCATGGCATTATCCAATTCTGCTACAGACTTTCCAGTCATTTCCTTGTATGTACTTATATCGGCCAACAGGGAATGTATTTCAGTTAATTTATGATCACGATCATCCCTTACTTGCTGGAGTTCACCTCTGAGATTATCAACTTCCTTTAACAAGTCATTCTTTTGTTTTAGTGCTTCATTTTGGGAAGACTGCATGGAATAGAGGCGTTTTTTACCACCACAGGATCAATGGAATACAGCACTATAATTTAAGATGAACAAATGTTCGTACTGAAAGGCCAGGACTACGATCATACCTTTGCCAAATCTAGCTGCATCTTTACAGAGTTAGCATGGTCCTTCAAACCATTCATTGTCTCTACCATAGTGTTCTTCTCCTTCTGCAGCTTTGCTATTGCTTCACCATTCTTCGTTGCATCTGCCTGGAGGTTGCTGTTATACTGCTGCAAACTAGTGTTGTATTCTTGAAGCCTCTTATTTGTGTCCTGAAGCATCTTGATCTAAAGGAGCCAAAACACAGTCAAAGCATAGTCCGTAGTGAATGGAAAGTGCAGAGTTATTTATTAACCACATAAGCTTTTCTAGAAAGAAAGTAAGACCTGGTCATTAAGGCGTTTTTGCTCCAACTTAATCCTTCTGAGATCTTCCAAATGCTCATTTCGGGAAGCCTCGACAGCAATCCTTGCTTCCTTTTCATCTCCATAAGACCTAAGGGCATCCTACATTTCAAAATTTTGTTATCATAGAACACTCTGGAGCAATAAGAGGGAACTTAACCAGACGCACGAGTCACCCACCAGTTTCTCAGCCTCCACTCTCTTTAGATTCTCCTCTAAAGAAGCATACTGTTTCTGAAGCTCCTCATTTATTGCCTTCGATTCTTCTATTGCACTTTTCAGCTGAGCCACTAGATGACATAGCATAGATTCAGTCAGTAGAATCAACAAGCGCACAAAGTTTCATGATATGAAATGAAAAGGCGGTACCAATCTCAGAGTGATGTTTCTCTGCCGCCTCAAGTAGACCATTGAGCTTCCCAATCTCAGCCAGGTTTGTATCCTCCCTCTCTAGCAGCCACTTGATGCAAGCTCGTAGCTTTTTTATGTATTCCATCATTTGCTCGCTCTTCCCCTGCAGAAACAATCACAGCATGGGAAAAGAAAATATCAGCCAGGGTAAACAACTAAACACAGATGATGGGTCATTCAAGTTAGCAAACCAACGGCAAAAGCAACATTCAAAATTTCAACTACTAAGTTGAAAAGAACATTTTTTTCACCAGGGCGGTGGAAGGACGCCGTCCAATTTTATTTAGTTCAGTGGACACATTTGCGGTTCAGGTCCTTGGAGCAACAAGGTAAGGTTTGGTGCTCAGGATTATCCATTGTGAAAATTGGAAAGTTGTTTGTCTCAGACTGTTTGAGGGTTTTGTATTTGCCCTAGCTCGCCCTTTTGGTGTGAGCATACAGAAATGACTTATCCAAATTACTGAGTAGCCACATAACATATGACACAGGCAACGAAAGCCTATTATATATATTTTCAACTGTGCCTCTAACCTAACCAATTGTTACTGGTAGTTCAGTAGGGTTACTGCCACTGTAGCATTGTCGAATCCTCTGCTTGGAACTCTGGGCGTGGCTTAAGTTGTTTAAACATTTTAAGGTAGAGAACATAACATGATGGAACAGTGAATTTCAAAAACAAGCCAACAACGGGGAACAGAAACACAAGACGAGATCCTGCAGGGCGATGTATGCATCAATTTTGACAGCCGGGAAGGAACACCGCATATGTACTAGTATTTACTTAGTGTTTAGGAAAGAGGTAAAATTTTCCACTAGATTTGTCCAATCCGCAGTAGCAAAGCCACGCAAAAGGCCAAGATCCATAAGAAACGGCTACGGGGGTGAAATACTAATCCAGCAGCATTAAGTCTGTATGTAAATTAGGGTGTGGGGGAAAAAAGAAGAAATGGGGAGTAGAAAAATCCTTGACCTTGTAGTCCATCTTGTTCTTGCCCTTCATCTTCTCGTTGAGGAGGGCGTCGACATCGTCCCTCCCGGCGAACTCGATGGCGGGGTCGGGGGCGGGCGGAGCGGTGTTGGCGGCGGCCGCGGAGAGCGGGACGCGCGCGGCGGACCCGGCGGCCGTGCGCTGGCGCTTGCCGGCCTGCGCGTCGGCGGCGTTCTCCTTCTGGTGGAGCATCCCGGAGCGAGTGGCGCGCGTGGACATGGCCGGCAGGCGGATCTAGGGCTTGGGAGAGGAGAGGATTTTGGATTTGGATTTGGATTTGGATTTGGGAATGGAGCGCCCACGCGAGAGAGAGGGGAAACTAAACTCGTGCACAAGAGAGAGAAGAGAGGGAGATTTGAAATGCCTCAAATTTTCGGTGGGACCCAAGCCAACGCGCCTCCGCCCGGCGCCCGCGCCCCGCTCCTCTAACTGGGCCGCTCAACCCTACAAGGCCCATAATGAAAAGCTAATGGGCCATCGACATGTGGAGCCGAGGAAGGCAGGCCTGCGATTTACGTAGTCGGCCCGAATGTGCAACGGAGGTGCAACGGAGGATTGCACACACGGCAAAAGAAAGGAATAAGTCTATTTTGCGTTCCTTATTTTTTCCTCCTATTTCAACCGTCTCCCCCAACCATAAAATCGGGTATAATGTCACTCTCATCTTTAAAAAATGAGTATAAATCAACTTCTTCGGTGATTTGAAAAGCAATTTTTGCTGACATGATAGGTTGACTCGCTGAGTCAATGGGTGGGACCCACATGTCAGGGGCTCTATCTTCTTCCTCCATACTGCCCTCTTTTCCATTTCTCCACTTCTTCTCTTCCTCATGTTCTCTGGGCTGGCGGCAAGGGAACATACTTCGGTCGGGTCATATCTCCTAGATCCGAAGTCGTCAAAGTATCCCTCGTCGAAAGATCCACCGCTTAAAGCCATCTCTTCATGAATCCTCTTAATACCAACTCACCCCTACCTGGCGCACCACTATCGATGGGCTATACCCCGATCATAATATTTTTTCCTATATGGTTTGTTAATTTGGAGGACGTAGGGATTAGTTGATACGAGGATGCAAAGGAATCTGTAAAGAGAGCAAGGGAGACTGAGATTTTTATATATGTTTGGACCCCTGATGACGGGTGATAATCCTATTCCTATTAGCCAGAGCCGGCATTGCCGTTATATATCTTTCTCATGAGTACAATTGGGAGAAAAACCTAATCTAGTCTTCCAGTATATCAGCGTAAAGCTTGGCCATGGTGGTTGATAGCTACCGATGGTCGACTTCCTCATGTATAGACTCAGCAAGATCGATGGTGGCTTGTATTGATTCGTATCTCTCATGAGCTGTTGGCTTGTATCAGGCTTCTCTTGTCCCCCCAGGGTTTGTATTATACCCTCAGGTGCCTCCTTGTCCGAGTGAAACTAGGAGACAAATATGTATACAATCCGAGTAGTTATAATCGGACTTAAATAGAACTCTATATTTCTTTCCTTATCTGGAACTCCTTACTTATCTACTCAGAACTTCTTTTGCTATATGCATGAGGCTTATTTCCGTACATGACTGGTATATGGTGGTCCTGCTGAGCTAAGTGCATATGTACAGGGTATCCCATATTTAGAACATTACCACTTTTGCTATTCAAAAAATAGATATGATTTTTAGTGAATTCAGCTTACACATTAGGTCATTCTCAATCATAGAAACGGGGCGGTGGGTGAACCGGTCGAGCTCTTGGTTCACTGGGTTCTGATGGTTCTACCGATGGTCTAGACGGTCTGACTGCGTTTTGTTAAGTTATATAAACTATATGTTTTTATTACAACCACAAATGTCAACAAGGGGTCGAATCCCTCTCCCTTTGCGCCTCTGCAATCTGGTTTTAATAATTATGTTTGCAGTACAAGTTTCATAAGGTTTCAATCTCATTAAATGAGATACCACATAGTGTCCAGTTTAATAACTATGTTCTGAGTACATGTTTCATAAGGTTTCAATGTCATCAAATGAAATTCCACATAGACTAAACTGGTGACATGTTAAGAAATTTATGAAGAGAGAACGAATGTGCACGTTTCATTTAGATGAAACCTGTATACATACTTTACTATACCTTGAAAACAAAATGAATCATCACTATGACCGAATTGGTTCATCCTATACCTTGAAACGGAGATAAAACCCCACTATGACCAAATCGTTTCATAACAATTCAACAATTAAGATGAAGATAAAGTATTTCACATAAAACGAGGTGACATTAACGTGCGATTAATTAAGTTTTAATTATTACAAACTTGAAAAATAGATTTATCTGATATTTTAAAACAACTTTCGTATAGAAAATTTTTGCACGAAACGCACCGTTTAGCAGTTTAAAAAGCGTGCCACGATAATCTTTATCTTTATCCTAAAAGTTTAGAACTTTCGAACACCACTATGCTATGCTAGGATATAAAACCGCGAAATGAAATTATGCATTGTAGGCTTTTGTTTTATTTATAAACCCGAACATTTTCAGATTGTGTGACACCATTGGAGACCACAAAATAAAACAAAATAAAACTGTCCACCAGAAAAATCTGTCCATCAGGAATGATCTTATACACTAACAATTAGTTAAATCTTCAAGTTCTATTTCTCTACTACTCCCACTACTAAAGAAACGGTTTTTCCGTGCGAGCCAAAAGGTATCTTTCCGTGCGGAAGGCCTGCCCGCACGCGCGAGAAGGTCTGGAAAAAGACTATTTTCGCGTGCGGGCGGCCCAACCGCACAGGAAGATCGATTATCCCGTGCGGTCGGCTTAAGCAGTCCGCACGAAAAGATCCATTATCCCGTGCGGGCCGCTTAACCCGACCACACGGGATAATCGATCTTTCTGTGCGGTCGCGTTAAGTCGACCGCACGAAAAAAAAATTCAAAAAAAAAACCCTAGCTATCCTGGCGGCGGCGGCGCGGATCCGGATATACTTCCCAAATAACACAAAATTAATTTCACATCACAAATAACACAAAATTAATTTCACATCATCACAATTTCACATATATACTTCCCAACTAATTTTTTTGTACAATTAAATTTACAAATAAATTCACATCACAAATTATAAAAAAAAATAATTTCACGGCCGGCGCCGGCGGCGATTGTGGTGTCGTCGTCGTCGGTGGCGGTCGGTGGAGGCGGTGGAGGCGGCGGCGGCCGTGGAGAAGGCGGTGGCGGTGGCGGTGGAGGTGGTGGTGGTGGTGGTGGAGGTGGCAGTCGGTGGAGGCGGCCGTTGATGGAGGCGGCGATGGCCGGCACACCCGAGAAGACTCCACCGGCGGCGGTGGTGGAGACGACGGTGGAGGCCGGAGGCGGAAGAGGCCGGCGGCGGGGAGGCGGCGGTGGAGGCCGGACGGCGGTGGAGGCCGGAGGCGGAGGAGACCGGCGGCGGGGAGGGGGCGGTGGAGGCCGGCGGCGGGGAGGCGGAGGCGAAGGTGTAGGCTGCCGGCGGAGGAGGAGAGCCCTTGACGGCGAAGGCGGGATCTAGATTTCGTCGGGTGTTAGAAAATTTCGAAGCCCGCGCGCACCTATATAGGCGGTGATGATCATCGCGTGCGGGCGGCTTAACTGCCCGCACGGAAAGATTATCTTTCCGTGCGGGCGTCTTAAGAGGCCCGCACGGAAAAATTATCTTTCCGTGCGGGCGGCTTAAGAGGCCCGCACGGAAATCCAGTTCAGCCAAAATTGATCTGAATTATTAGGAGGTCAAAACCTATAAAATAAAATCTGGAAAAATTATATTAATTCATGATAAATAGATTAGTATTTGAATAAATTATTTCCCCTATACATTTTTATGCGAGAAAATACACATATGAGTTGTGTATCGATTTGGCCGATTAGGGCTTAGGAATAATCTCCAGTTTGACTGTTTTGACCCATTTATTTTTAAATATTCCATGAGTTCACCTTCCTTTAAATATTCCTATTAGAAAAATACATTTTAAATACATATACTGCATCATTCAGAGGATTTTAAATGCTGGTGCCGTCCCCCCTCCAATCTCTCTTTTTTCTCTCTAGTGTAGAGGAGAGAGGTGCAACTTTTTTATTTTTATTTTAATTTTCTAATATTTTTTCACACATAGGAGCATGCAGGAACCAACCACAAAAAATTTAAGCTTGAACGAACGAAATATGTGGTCCATAGAATTTTTCAAAGTTCTATCGAAATGGGTCCCGAAGCTTCTCACCTCAAAAACACAATCTTGCAAGCGGAATTTCAAAATTTTGATTTCGCTGAACCCGGCAAAGCTAGGGAGCAACGGATGTAACATTTTCTGTAGATGTCCGTCGATATATTATATGTCTGATTTCGAATCCATATGAAAAAGATGTAGCTGTTTTATCGAAGGACACTCGAGTTATGACTGTGTTGATGGCAGACTCAAAGATAGGCTTAGTGAATTGTTAAAAATAATTGGTGTAAGATAAAATCATGGAAAAATTCATGTGGATGCTACGCAATATGTTAGACTCACTGGAATTTTGGCATGATTTTATCTTTACATCTAGATCCCCAATTAAATTGGTCAAAGGAGTAAAAATCCAATATAATCCTAAACCCTAATCGATAAAACTCGTATCTCATCCAAAAATTCATTAAATTATATGAAAGTGTATATGGAACATAATTTATTCAAATACTATCTTATTTATAATGAATTAATATAATTTTTATAGAATTTATTTTATTAGTTTTGACCCCCTAAAAATTCAATCTAATTTCAGACAGGCCGATTTTCTTTATTTTGCTGAGAATAAAATATAAGGAATTTTTGTGTGCAACCAAGGAAAATGGAAACTAGGTGTTTTTATATATCTCCACAAAAATCCACTTTATTTTATCCAGCCCACAGAATAAATTATAGTATTATAAAGAAGAGGAGAAGGAAAATAAGTAGAGAAAATCGTGAAAATGTCCAGACAATGTATTCAACAGTACTGCCAAGCGGACCCTTTCCGTGCGGGCGGCTTAAGTGGACCGCACGGGAAAATTCATTTTTCCGTGCGGTCCCTTAAGTGGGCCGCACGGAATAGTGCGGCATTATCCCATGCGGTCCACTTAAGGGACCGCACGGGAAAATGAATTTTCCCGTGCGGTCGCTTAAGTGGACCGCACGGGATAATGCCGTATCGGTTTTTTCAGGTGTGGCCATTTTTGGCCCGTTTGAAATCTATCGGAGGCCTCGTTCAGAAAAATCGTTTTTGTAGTAGTGTCCCTCCGTGCCATTATACAAGACACAACTGATTTTTTTTCAAAAGTCACAGAATACAGGGCGACAGTTACCATGGCACCCAGTGATGGCTCCAAGGGATGGTCCCAATGGGTCTAGGACCAACCTAGATTTTGGCCTCGGAAGGCTTTGTGTGTATGCATATATATATATAATGCTGATTTTATTTTATTTTAAATGTATTTTCATTATATTCTAAGCAAAATTTTACATATGTATATTGAGTTGATGTTATAAAAATTTAAAGCCTAAAATAGACACACCCGACAAAATTTTTTTGAAGACGTCACTAGTGACACCTCCTTGACTCCCATAATTCTCCATAATGCGCATGCATGCATTGAAGACATGTGTAGCTATTCGTTGGGTTTGCTTTCGTTCTTTTAAAGCCCGACCCTAATTGCGTGGTAGTTAGAAAAGCTTTCAAAATTGCTATACATACGAGTTCGTACGATCCACGTCCGACTCAACTAATACATAGACATAGTTGTTGTTTTCCTGAGCTCATATGAGAAAAAGCTAAGTGCAAGGATTGGTGAATGAGGTGTGGTCGGATGTTAGTCGTACGCATTGGTTGTGTGTATAGCAGGACTCAAGAGCTTTATTGGTCTTTGCATCCAAAACAGTTGTCTTGTATAATGGAACGGAGGAAGTAGTTTAAAAGCAGAGTTCTCCTCCTCCTCTGTCACCATCCTAATTCTCTCACGTAAAAAAAACTATCCGGCTATCCCTGCACCAAAAAAAAACCAGTACCTACGAAAAACCAATGTTTTCACCCGAAAATCAACCCACTAGAAAAACTGTCCAGTCCACTAGAAAACCCAGATAGAAAAAATTGAATCCTACAAAGCTATGCGTCGACGGTATTCCTTCAAATTAACATGATACTAGTTTAATAAATATCCGGGAACATGCATAAAACACGAAACGAGAGCCGGTGAGTATCCCGAAAGGGAGGCAGTGCATTTTGTAGTGAGCACGATTAGAATAGCTTCTGTAGTGTAAACAAAAAATCCATAGGCAAAAACAAAAGGTGAAGAAAAAGAGTAAAGCAACCAATTAGCCAGCATGATGCAAAGATCTGTACTTTATCGTGAGTGCGACAAGCATATATAGCACTCACGCATTGCATATTTGCATGCCTGTCATCGCATATCTAGCTTAGCTACTAATTAAGCGCAAATATATGTACGGATATAGAACTTGCTGCTACTTCATAGACTAGTTGCACTAATTCTAAATTGAGAAATTATTAAATTTTGAGAAAACTAAAACAAGATTGAATATGCATATTTTCGATGGCATGGTTAGTGTGTACCTGTCAGGGGTGGATTTTAAACTTTCAAAAAGACATCCCCTTGTTGTTTATATGCCATTTAAATAATTTTTAAAAAAATAAAAAAAATAAAAAGGTGTATTAATATGTGATATATCACCTCCAAACATGCATGTTAAAATTCAACTTCTAGAAATTAAAAAAAACCACAGCTAGTATATTCATTGTCAAATTTGTTTTATTCGTTCCAACATATAGAAATTAAATTTGACCTTACATGTTTGTGGAGTGATTTATCACATATTAATCTATCTTGTTGATTTTTTGAAAAAAATTTCATAACCATTTAAGTAACATATAAACAACGAGCAGATACCTCCTTCAGAGTTTAAAATAGTTTTCTTATACTTGTCTTGGTGTATATGTTAAATATAAAGTGAGGCCTTGGTGTTTAGAGCAAGCTTTAGGAATACTCGATTGGCAATCTTATGATGCATTGCACAGTTTGTGAAGTGATATATTACATACTAATTCAGTTTGTTATTTTTTTAAAAAAAATCATAACTATTTAATTGGTGTGCAATAAACTTAACTCGGGTGAGTTTCCGCACAGTAGTGCTATACGATGAGATGCAACTCATTTCTAGTTTGTAATTAAAGTATAGTAGCTGGTCCAACAAATTTACTTTCACACTTTACCCTTTCTCTTTAACTTTGGAAGAAAAAGGGAGTTATTCGATATATGATATGTAAGCTAGAGCGCCACGATGGAACAATGCACAACGATCGATCATTCGCGCGCGCCGAATCGCTTTTATATAATTTTGTTTCCCCCCAAAAAATCATTCCCGGATCGCTTGGCTCTCAAGCAATTTATTGAACACGCACGGAACTCCATCGTGTACATGCCCTCATGCAGTATGCTGTATGCATCGATCACATGCATGATCAAATACGATCCATCTCTCTCTCTCTCTATATATATATATATTGCTACTTAGTATGATGCAGCTATCAACAACAACAATGCTATAGATGGTCGATCTCCAGCTCCTTCCGCATGCATGAGTTGCATCACTTAATTATCAATCTTAATTAGCAGGTGCGATATTTAATTTTCTTGTATGTATCACTTAATTAACTTGGTTCTTCCTTTTCTAGCTATGGAGTGCACATATAATATATTCTGCCTGTGTAGTTAACTTAAAATAATTTAATTTATCTGCATGGATATATGGAAGGAAGGAAGCTGAGCCTGAGCCTGAGGAAGAAGCTAGACGACGAAGAAGAAGCTAGCTAAGCTTGCAGCGTTGCCTCGTCGATGGGTTTCAGTCCGCCGGTGCCGCAGAATGACAGCGACTGGGAGATCCGTGTGGCGATGCTGCTCAGCCTCACCCTCCAGATTCTCCTCATCTTCGTCGGCCCCATGCGCAAGAGCTCCTCCCACCCGCTCCCGCGCTTCGCCGTCTGGGCATGCTACCTCCTCGCCGACTGGGTCGCCGACCTCGGCCTCGGTCTCCTCCTCAACAACCTCGGGAACATCGGCGGCAACACCAACGGCTCCTCCTCCTCCTCCATCAGCCACCTCTCTGCCGGCGGCTTCAAGCGCGGGCCCGGCGGCGGCGGCAGCACCACCACCACCTCCGGCGGCGGCAGCCCGCCCATCTTCTCCTTCTGGACGCCGTTCTTGCTGCTCCACCTCGGCGGCCCCGACACCATCACCGCCTACTCCCTCGAGGACAACGAGCTCTGGCTCCGCCACTTGATTGGCTTGCTCTTCGAGCTCTTCTCCGCCTTTGTCGTCTTCTCCTGCTCCGTCAAGAGCAACCCCATGATCCCGGCCACCGCCCTCATCTTCCTCGTCGGAATCATCAAGTACGCCGAGCGCACCTACTCGCTCTACTCCGGCAGCGTCTCCGGCTTCCGCGACAAGATCCTCGACGACCCCAACCCGGGCCCCAACTACGCCAAGCTCATGACGGAGTTTGACTCCAAGAAGAAGGCCGGCCTGCTGGTGGAGATCACCATCGCCGACGGCGACGCCAGCAAGGCGAAGGACGCGCTGGTGCAGGGCGAGGAGGTTCGTCTGGTGAAGGAGAGCAAGAAGAGCCTGGAGGAGATGGCGTACGACTTCTTCACCATGTTCCGGCTGCTCTTCGTCAACCTCATCCTCAGCTACAAGGAGCGGAGGATCAGCCAGGCCTACTTCCTGGACCGCGACGACGTGACGGCGAGCAAGGCGTTCGAGGTGGTGGAGGTGGAGCTCAACTTCATCTACGACATGGTGTACACCAAGGCGCCCGTGTCCCACACCTTCAAAGGCTGTGTCCTCCGCTGCGTCGGCACCGCCTGCCTCGTCATCGCCATCATCCTCTTCGCGCTCCTCGACAAGACCGCCATCCTCCCCGTCGACCGTGGCATCACCTACGCGCTGCTGCTTGGCGGCCTGGCGCTCGACGTGGCCGCTATCCTCATGCTCCTCTCCTCCAACCGGATGATCGTCTTCCTCGAAGGCAAGCAGAAGATGGCGTGGCTTGCCAGGGTGGCCAGGGCCGTGCGGCTGCGTCCAAGGCGGTGGTCGGAGCAGACCTCGCAGCTGAACCTCATCTGCTACTGCCTAGGCAAGCCCAAGGAGTACACAGTCGGCCGCCGCCGGTGCTGCAGCTGCAGGTGGAAGACGATCCCGCCGCGTGTGATGCGGTTGCTCATCTGGGTCGCCGACAAGGTGGGCGTCAGGGAGACCTTGGACGACTTCTTCTTCATCCAGCGCAACCCGCTGAGCTGCAGGCAACACATCGACAAGAATAAGATGGAGGAGGAGGAGAATGTGCTCACGTATGTCTTCGATAGGCTCAAGAAGGAGGCCCAAAAAATCAAGAAGTCCACGGACTATAACGAGATGAAGAAGCTGTGCAGCCACCGAGGCGAGGGGATCCTCAGGGATGACGGGGACCTCGTCAAGAACATACAATCGCAGCTGACCATGGCAACACGAAAGGAGCTCAACTTTACGGAGGAGGAGATGAAGGACCTGGCCGAGAAGGAGTTGGTCGACAATTTGGTGAAGGAGAAGCTGGACGACGTGCTGCATGACAGCATCAAGAGGGAGTTCGACGAGTCGCTGCTGCTGTGGCACATCGCCACCGACCTGTGCTCTCACCGCCCCGACGACTGGCAAGGGCCTCTGGCGCGAGACACCGCCGTCAGCGAGACCTTGTCGGAGTACATGCTCTACCTCCTCGTCAGGCAGCCGGAGATGCTGTCGGCCACGGCTGGCATCGGCCTGCTCCGCTACCGGGACACGTGCGCCGAGGCGCGCCTCTTCTTCAAGTCGGCGGAGGCGTGGGACCCCGACCACGACGACGCCCACCGGATGCTGCTTGCCGTGAACACGTCCAAGAAGCCGTCGGATGTGAAGGGCGACCGGAGCAAGTCGGTGCTGTTCGACGCCTGCATCCTGGCCAAGGTGCTCCGCCAACTGGATGAAGGCACCATGTGGAGGGTGATCGCCGGAGTGTGGAGGGAGATGCTCACGTACGCGGCCGGCAAGTGCCATGGGAGCACGCACGTGCGGCAGCTCAGCCGCGGCGGCGAGCTCATCACCTTGGTCTGGTTTCTCATGGCGCACATGGGGATGGGCGACATGTACCGGATCAATGAGGGGGACGCCAAGGCCAAGCTCATCGTCCACGACCAGTAGCCATTAAATGCATCCTGCATAAATATTTATCACATCCTTCACTACCTCTCATATATACAAGTATAATCATCCATGCATACTATATATATCACCGGACTGGAGTATTTATTTGTAAGAGATAGATATTTGTTCCTTAATTAAGGGGGTGTCCCTTTTTTTTATGCCATTGCATGTGCAAGATATCCAAATTGATGTAAAAAATATAAAAATATACGTGATATATCACTTGACAAACATGCTACTATAAATATCGAACTATGTAAGTAAAAAAAACAAATTAAACTTTAACTAACTAACTAGTACGTGTACTATTCTATGTCATATTTGATGTTTTTTTGCAACTTACAAGGTTGAATTTAACTATGAATATTGAAATTGCATGTTTGTGGTGTGATATATTACATACTAATCTACCGTGTCATTTTTTTTATAAAATTTGTAAACATTTAGTTGACACGGTTAACACCAGAATTTGGTAAGCCCCGAAGTCCTCATCGGCTCAGGATCTATATCGGCTCAAAGCTAGTATCGGCCTAGAGTTCTACATCGGCCGATGGGGGTTATCTCAAACCAACCACCAATAGCAGTCTGATTCTTGTTAGATTCGGGAAGATCTTATCCAGAGAAGACCGAATTTGAGGAGGATGCGGCTTGTATCTTTTAATTAGGATAAGTTTGTTAGTTTCCTTCTTATCTTTAGGAAAGTTTGAGTCGTATTCTGATAGGATTTTTGTTAGCCTATGGGTATAAATATGTAAGCCCGTAGTTCATGTAATTTTTATCTCATGATCAATACAACTTCGGCGCATCGCCAACCTTTACTTTTCGTCTTCTTCGGCGAGTTCATGCCCTTCTCGCGAGGGGTAAGTCTCGTTATGGCTGCCTGTGTTGTCGGGGCTAGGGCTTCGACGTTCTGATCTCAACAACGTAAGCACCTATTATCATATATCTTAGTTAATCTGGTTCGGCTTCTCGATTTAGTCTTATCGGCCGAGACTCGCTTTAGGGTTTATGCCGGTATCGACTAAATCGCCTTGCTAGATTAGATTGGCTAAGGTATCCACCACTCTGAAAATCAGTCAAGGGCTTGATTGTCTAGGTCTTGCGTTTCTTTTCATACTTAGTGCTGCATCAGTTCGGTTTGACCTACTAAGTCGTGATTGGAACCGTAATCTCTAGCCTGCTTGTTGGCTGCCAATAAGGGTTTCACCGGGGTTTCAGCCGATGAGTTATCTGGATGTTGCATCGGCCCAAGAGTTTTACATATAGATTGGATCAGGCCGATGACAACAGAGTATTTATTGTTTATCTGCTTATTGAGAGTTTATGCCATCGGACCTCTGGCCGATGTGTGCTTTAATCTTTAGTTCAATGTTTATTTTATATTTGGATTATGCTATATCACATTGCTACGTCATCATGTTATCGTCGGCCGATCGCCTCTATATAAATGTTTGCTTAGTACACAGCCGATGGTTCGAAACCCTAACTACATCGGCTGGTACCGGCATCGGCTGGGATTGTGCCATCGGTCCATCGGCTGATCGGTTGTTTTGGCTATCGGTCTATTGGCCGATACGATTTTGCCCTATCGGCTTATTGGCCGATAGACCTTCTGTTCTGCTATTTTGCATATCTTGTCAGTGGCAGGATCAAACTGACTGGCACGCCTGCGCTTCATCAATTCTAGGACCTGCACTGGAGCTAAGCAGATCTCCCATCAATTCTAGGACCTGCACTGGAGCTAAGCAGATCTCCCAGGCCTTCGTGTGTCCGCGCGCTGGATCTACATCGGCGGTACAGATTTGGCGTCAACAGACACGCAATAAATGAGTGGACGTCCACCCAAATAATTAAAAGAGTTTTTCCAAGTTGAAATTATAGTAGCGTGGATTTTTCTTGTAGTCTCTCATTGTTTGCTTGTTTTCTTATCCATCACAGCTAAAAATTAATTTTTACGGAGTAGAACTTAATTTTAGGTTGATTTGGTGTTTTTTTATTATAGTCCATTTTCAGTATTTTTAACCGTTAATAACACACATGAAAGTTTTATGGATAAATTATTTTGGATTTCTTCATTCATTTATCACAGCCTTAATCCAATACTCTATAATTTGAGAAGTAACTATCATACTTGCGGACTTGCTATATGACTAAACTTTTAATAATTTTAATATATACACTACTAGCAGCATGGATTGAGGATCTAATTTTGAGTACTAACATAAAATGTTAGGCCTGAGGATAGTTTCCCTCGATTTGACTTTCTCCTGGTAAAAGCTCGAAATTGTCCTATAACATATACATAGAGAGGCAAACAAATAAAAAGTACACCATATTAATTAAGGGACTGTCTATACAACTTATACAAAAAATCATATTCCATATCATGTGAATTCTGGACCGTGGAATGTGATTTAAGATTTGTGTGCACAGTAACCTTATCCTTTTCCTCCTCTCCCACTTCTCTCCCACATGTACACACGCGAGCATGAGGCATCCAGCGTCGCTGCTTCCCTCGCCTAGCGTGCCGCATCCCAGCCTTGCCTACTGGTTGGAAGGAGCGAGCGGCGTCCTGTCGAGGACCCCTCCCCTCTCTCCTTCTCTTCTTCCTCAAATCGGCGGTGGCGAGGTGCCTCGCCCCATCATCTTCCTTGTCTCCGGCGGCTTCTTGTCACCACCGGTTGCCGTCTCCTATCAGTCATCTGCTTTTTGCCCCTGCCACCGATATAAACCCATTGTCGCTTCCAACACTGTGGCTCGACATCGCCGCCGGCACCTCGCTGCCCGCCCATGTCCACGCCCACCGCTAGTTCTCTGTCGCTCACAGACATCCGCTAAGCCCCAGAAAAACCTCCCTCGTCCCCCTTTCCCAGTCCCTCCTCGTATCCCAAATCCTAACCCCCTATGCCCTCTACTGAAGTTGGGGCATTGCCAGCACTGGGGGAGAGGAGGAGCTCACCGGGTTGGAGGAGAAGGAGCTTAGGCACTAATATTTGCATGGATCTGATGGTGCAAGATCCGTAAAATTTCTTTCCCAAATTTTTGACGAATACCATTTAGCAAATCCAATTAATTAATGTTGTACGTACGTACGTATGTATGTATGTATGTATGTACACACACGGCAAAAATGCCCATGTGTTGTTACAGGTAACAAAAAAAACTTCATATTATATAGTCGATAAATAGTTTATACCTTCTAAACAAAATAGAAGTCCGTACAAATCGGATATTTTTTTATTCTTTTTAATATTTTTAGGATGCCTTTTTGGTTTTTTTGGCTTTTTTTATAAATGTTGATTTTTTCTCGCGTTGAATCGGATAGTTTTTTCGAAACATATTTCTGTGGTTTTTTCTCGTGTTGAGTCGGACGGTTTTCTTGAAGCTTTTTTTATAAACGGCGGTTTTTTTCTCGCATTGAGTTAGATGATTTTTTTGATCTTTTTCTATAAACGATGTTTTTTTCTAACAGTTTTTTTGGAGCGGTTTTTTTTATAAACGACGTTTTTTTCTCACGCGGTTTATATACTTTTGCATTTTTAGTTGGATTTTGATATATGAGAATTTGAATGAATTTTGAATACAAGAAGGCTGTTAAAAAATAATTCAAAAAGGAAAATTTGAATTTGCTTTTAAATTTCCGAATTGAGTTTGGAAAATTTTTGGAAAAGCAGAAAATGCCGAACCGGCTTTTTTTAAATCGGACCATTTTTTAACGTTGCGCGGAACTTTTTTTTTCCACGAACCTTTTTTGGGAGGAATTTTAGGAATTTTGGAGAAATTTTTCTTGTGAACTTTTTTCCAGACGGACGACGGAAATTTTTTTGTCTTTTTAAATAGCAGAGAAGAGATAGAGATTGAAAAAATAATTTAATTTTTCTTCCAAGATCTGGGCCAAATTTAGCCCAACCTTTCTTCTCTCCGGAAAAAGTCGAGATTACATCTCTCCGCAACCCGGCCTTTTTTCCTTTGTTTCTCTCTGGTCCGCGTCTTTTCCGTAGTTCAGTTTACATCCTTCCTTCAATCGGGCCGAGGAAAAAAGTTACAGCAGAAGTCTTCTTTTCATCCTCCTTGCTACGTACGGACGAAATAGACGAACGAAAAAGTTACGAATATTTATAATAGGTAAAGATATATGTATGTATGTATACGTGAGAGCATGAAAAAAAAAATACAACACGAGAACTCGATGTGTACGTTACATAAATGATCGACGATATTGCATTCCGAGAGTAGCATATGCACGTGCAGCAAATAATTAAATTACGGAATATATATAGATATTACTCTTTCGATCGATGATAGTTTCTAGTCCTCGCTGGCGGCAGCATGAGCAGGCTCACCGGCGTCGGCAACTTTAGCAGCAGCAGCAGTGTCTTGAGTAGTTTTGCCATTGTCCTCATCATCAGACGTCTCGTACTTGCAGTGGGCGAAGCCCTTGGCGGCCTCGATGATGGCCACCGGCAGGCCGAGACACTTGCCGACGATCTCCTTCTGCATCACCTCCAGCTCATTGTACAGCATGTCGTCCTTCACCTTGTACTCGCCGCCGACTCCTTGTAGTTGCTTCTTCTTGGCCTCCACGTACTCGCGTTCGAAGAGCTTCCAGGCGTCGGCGACGTCGAGGAGCGGCGGGTGGAAGACGCGGCCGGTGCGCACCATGGCCCTGGCATGCTCCTCCTTGCGGCAGGTGACGAGCACCGCGCTCTTCTTCATCTTGGGCAGGCCGTAGGCGAGGCGGTTGTTCCACTCGACGTCCGGCGGCGGCGGCGGCAGCGCCAGGTTGGTGTACCAGAGGTCGTACGCCCGGATGTCGTCGAACACGATGAGGTAGGACGTCTTGGCCAGCGCCACGTGCAGGATGAAGAGCAGCACGCCGATCTTGGATTCCTTGGCGGCGTCGCTGTTGCCGTCGCCGCCGCCGGCCATGTGCTTCTTGACGGCGTCCGAGCCGTTGACGACTTGCTCGACCTTGTAGGTGTCGAGGCCGAGGTTGTCGAGCATGCGGTAGAGGAGGCTCACCTTCACCTCGTACTGCTGTTGCTTGTCATCGTCCGGCGGCGTCGGGCCCACGCACACCCAGAGGCGGAGCGGGAAGGTGTCCTTGATGCGGTCGTGGACGAACACCTTCTGGGCCAGCGCCGTCTTGCCGCTGCCGTGGATGCCGAAGATGCCCGCGGACCTGAACAGCGGCGCGTGCGCGTGCGCCTCCTTGTTGGAGTCGTCGTCGTCTTTCTCGGGGCCGGCGAGGGCGTCCGCCACGTCCTTGGCCTCGTCGCCCCACCCGTATAGCCTATCCTCGTCGACGTAGCTCGTCGTCCACTCGTACAGCACCTCCTCCTCCTTGGGCCCTGCACCTGCTGCAACTGCAGGAGCAGATGAGTCCGCGAGAATGTCCCTGGCCTCCTCCAGCAACGGCGCCACCACCGACGTTGGCTCGGCGTCGGCGTCGTCTTTGTGGTCAGGCGGCCTGGACGACGACTTGAAGGGGTTGCAGTCGCTCATCTTCAACGCTGCAGGCTTCTTCTTCGTCTTCTTCTTCTTCTTCTTGTCCTCCTCGGGCGTCGTCGACGATGGCTTCTTGCACAGCTCCAGTACATGGGCGATCTTGGGCAGGAGGGCGGCTAGCTTGTCCTTCTTGTCCTGGGGAAGCTGCGAGACGGCGCCCTTGTGGTCCTTGAGGATCCTGAAGAGCTCATCCAGCTCGTGCTGGTGGAGCAGCGCCTTGTTGTCTTCCACGTGATCATTGAACTCATTCAACAGCTTGTCCATCTGCTCCACCTCCATGCCGCCGCCGCCGCCGCCTCCTTGCACGCACAACTCTGATGGCGGCGGCTGCTGCATTAATAATCTGTCTGCTTGTACTTGCACTCTTGCTCAATTCAGTTCAGATCAGCTTGCACCATTCGATCCCATTTTATAGCTGATCGATATATATAGTACTGTATCCAACAAGCAAAGCTAGATACATACTCCAGTAATGAAGATGCTTGCTCGCTCCATGCGCAAAGCTAAGATGCTCAACAGAGCAATTGCTCTCAGGGCTTTAGGAATATCGGACAAGCTACGCCACTGGTACAAATTTGCCAACTTGCTTCTTTTCTTCGTGCATGCAGCTGCCATGATTATGATGATCTATGCCTCTCTTCACATACAGGTCTCAGTATCAGCACTTTTGGTCCAACATGCTTGCTGCTACTACTTTGTACAATATGTGTTCACCAACAAGACGAGTAGCATCCAAGCAACGGATATCGATCAGCCCATGGCTCAATTTCTTTCTATTCTATTTTTCAACCTCTACTGATGATAACAAGATTTTATTTACCATGCTAGCTGAAGCAATCTCAATAGTCTACTTCAACCATACAACCAATCAATCACGGCTTACAATTTTGATCAACTGGAGTAATAATCATTTCTTTGTTACTAATTCTATATACTCTGTAAAACTCCACTACTCTAAAATGCAGGCTCACTTGTCAGTTGGGCAACCCAAGTCAGCTGGATCTGGGGATCTATAAAGCTAGATAGCAGACACGCGCACGCACAACTATACTAGTTGTCAGTTCCTCTAGAAATGCCGTAGACGACCACGATGTATCTATTCAGCAAGAGGTATTGGTGTTCTTGTTCTTGCAATGGTGAAATGGTCAACAACCCGTACCGACGTGACAGGGTCTGGAGAAGAGGATGATCTCCACTTGCTGGGGTGCTTCCGGTGATGGCTGAGCTGATGAAGCATTCTTTCCTCTGCCTCCCACTTGGGATCCAACTTCCAATCCTTTGGGACCTGTTCACCAATTTGGCGTGCTTTAAAAATGGATCATATATGTTTTCTGTTTCCGTGCACAGAAACATGTATCGAAACTTATATCGGATGATACGGATCAATTTGATTTTGAAATTCAAGTTCTAAATGGACAAGATCAACACAATCAAGTTAAATTGTTACCTTGTCAACAGCAAGAGTGAATATTTCCAGGTCACCATCCTTCTTAATGTGGAATCTTGTGAATGATTTGTAGTTTGCAATGCGCAGTGAAGAGAAGGCTTCATCAAAGTGTATGTGGAACCAGTTGATGCATATGTATAGGTAACTACCAAATATGAGGGAGACAACTGGAGTTGAGAAAATCCAGAAATAGATAAACACAGAAGTGTAGTACATCATCAGAACACTCCGAGAAAGAGACATAATCCCATTCTTGCAGATATTAATTCTTGTCACAGCCATGACCTGAACAAAGATTTCATAATTGTAAGTAAACTATCCAAAAAGTGCATGAAAACCGTAGTTGTTTCCAAGCTGAGACTCTTGTTACCTCAGGAACGTCAAAGGCTGACATAAGGTATTTTATGCATGCTGGGTACAGTCCAAGTGTCCATTGCTCCAAGCGGGCACGAAGACCGGTTGGATCAGGGAAATGCTCACTTTCCATTGACCGATACCAATCGTATAGTGTGTGATAACCTACAACAAATGGATTTACAGCAAAATTTTCCGTTCAAGTTGAATTTCGCTTGGAAGAAGAAACAGGACACAAGCAAAATCTCTGAAGTCAGGAACAAATATAAGGATCCTAGCAACATCACCCACTAAACCTTTTGTGCAGTGGAGATCAGAGTAAACGGCTGAAGTATATTATCAGGGACATGGCATGATAGTTTTGTCAAATGAACTCCCTAGGATATGGCATGTCTGCATAGGAATATCTTTTGCCTTTAATTTCCTCTAGGCACTTCAGGGATGAAATATGAAATGTTTACAATCTAGTCCAGTTAGAAACCATAAATTAGTATATCCTGAGTTTAAAAGATTAGATAAGGATTTTTTTACATATATTAAAAGATATACCATAAGCATGAACATGCAGTTTGATCTTGACCCGCGATAAGAATTTTCATCTGCAATGTGCTGTTGGAAGTATGATATGAGAATGACATAGAATACCTGATGTTGCCAATAAATGATTCCGAATACAAATTTCAATTCCCAACTCCAGCAGCAACATTAAAAGCAGAGCTGCAGTGAGATGGGCCAAAACATGCAGACCACCTATAATAGCTCTTTTTCTCCGTGAGAGCTTGGATGGTACAAATGAATATGACGCCAGTAATAAAGTTAGACTTCCTACTGAAGAGACATAAGAGTGTTCAAAAATATAGAGCAAAGCACTCCATATTGTACTTGAGAAGCTTCCCAGACGCCCCGACCAAGTTTCTTCATTTAAGATGTGACCAAGATTACACTGGCACAAAACAGAAGCAGGATCAATTAGTTGTGATTAGATCAAGATTATTAGCATGATAGAGCATCAAAGAACATCTTAGCAATGCAAGGATACACATCAATGCTTGCTATCACCAAGTTTGATTTTCCAAGTAACCAGTAGGTGGTTATATGCATGTTTTTTTTAAAAAAAAAGGAGCGACAATGAACAATAAGTTAATGCCAGTAGCCAGTTAAAGTGGCATCTAGGGTAGCAGAACAATTTAGGCACCGCAAAATTGCTGTTCTGAGTTTTGCAGACAGCAAAGTCTGGATGAGTTTTACAATAATTGAATATGTTGAGCAACTGGGTCAGCAACAAAAGTCAAATACATTTGCCAAAAGAGACAAAATAACGGAGGGAAGCATGGATAAGATTTCTTTCAACCAATTCAAATCTATCCAGCAGCAGGTTTCCTGTAAGCTCCACGGTTAATTTCTTAAAAAGGATGTCCCTCGTTTGCAGATTTGTAAGTCAAAGTGAATAAATTCAAGGAACGATACTTTATTTTTAGAAGAACTACATACAAGAAAATTAAAGCTAAATAGACTATAGAACTGACCTGTGGGAACATTGAGAATACCAGTATGAAGTAGATAAAACCACCAATTGTGTCAAACTGCCAATTCTTCTTGCGGAACTTTAGTATATTACCCAGTGCAATCTGCATATTTAATTGATAAGATTTCCTTTATTTCACTTGTACACAACACACAAGCTAGTTAAACTATTTAGGCTATAACTCTCAGAAATTCCATTATCATAGAGAACAACATACCCCGCTAGAGTCATCGAAGGATGGATAAGCAGCCTTGCACTCATAAGTAGTTCTGGAGAACTGCTCGAAGTTTTTGAAAACATGTGTTGGGTGCAAAAATGCACCACCGCATCCATTGACAAGCAAGTGTTGCACAGTAGGGTTGTCTATCTGATTAGCTGAATGCCTCATAAAATGGTGTAAATCCCCAGCCAAACGAAGTTTGCATCTTCCATTCAAGTAGTCCTGGATTAAATGTGAAACATTCTTGCCTGTAGTCTCCTTCCAATACCAATCAAGAAGCCAGTTTGGCTCATGTGTCATCACAATCACAGAGTCATTCTCTCCAATCTGCAGAACTTTAGAAATGTAGTGGATCAACAAAATCTGGAAATAAAAAAAAAATAGTCCCAATATCCAAGAGATTCTGATGTTCTTGAAACTTTATTGGAAATGATTAGCAGTTCATTCATCAGGAACTAACCAAAATTAAATGATAACAAAGTAACATGCAAGGAAGTTTTTTTTTGACCGAAAACATGCAAGGAAGGTTTTTTTTTGACCAAAAACATGAAAGGAAGTTTCTCCATCTAAAAAGCAAAAGGTGCTATGATTAAAAAAAAGAAAAAGAATACTTTGTTCATATTGGGTGTTTACTAGCCACTCTGATGGCACTATACATGGTTGAAGCATTTCTTTTAAAAAAATGTCATGTACATGAGAAACCAAAAATAATGAAAATAAAAGCAAATGCATAAACAGAATTAAACAGAAGAATATACAAGGAACAAAAAGAAATGCACCTTGTTCCGGCAAAGCTCTGCAAAGAACTTGAATTGGTATACATCAATGTCACTATGAAGAGCTAGATCAAGTCCAAATACCCACCAATCCTGGGGAAGCTGCAATGCAAAATAACTCTTCTTCTGAGGCAGAAACCATCCACCTAACCAACTTTTGTGACATACATATCTCATAAAAGTGTGCAGCCCATCAAACCAGTCTGTGGTAAATGTAGTGAAAATCATGAAATGAACTTCATAGAAACAAGCATGTATTATCTACCTTACATACTTGACAGCTGACAGAGCCCAAAGGAAAGGAAATAGGATATGGCATAGTAGATTAATTAAGTTAATAATTAAATATGTACAGAGTACAAACCATGATTCCCAGGAATTATGAAACACTGTGGTCCGTCATAATCTTTCATCTTTGATATACCATGAGGAACCTCAGGCTTGTCCAAAGCTATATGTTCAGCTCTATACCAAGGTGGAGGTTGCAGAGCATACTCATAAGGACTAAAGAAGCGCATCTCATATGTAAATGATGATGGGTTTGGGTATCTGTATTATTCCAAAATTACAGAAAGTTAAAGGAAACAGAAAATACAATATCCATATTGCACTAATAAAATGGACTAAGTTCCACATACCTCATGGAGAACCACTATGGATGAGGAATTCAGGAAAAAAATATATTAAAATTGCGTAATCATCCATTTGTTAATTTGAAAAAAAAGATGCACTAGGTTTAGCAAGAGTTCATTGGAGTCATGTGACTGCAATGCTTGAATTCAGATCCACCCATGGATTGGTAATGAAATAGTGATAACACCATCATGGTGTGCAAATGATAAGAAATAGACAAAACAATTTATAGAGCTTCCAAAAATGCTGAGATGTGCCTAAATAAACTCGAGCCTTTGCAATTATAGAGAAGAACCTTGATGTGTTTATCCATGAGTAGCTGTTGCTTGAGATAGAACATAAGAAATGAGATAATCAACGGGTGGCAAGCTCGGTCTATTCAATTATGAAGGCTAAGGTGTTCAATACTGAGGACGCAGTTCAATACTTCAATGAGACAAATAACATTTCATTCAAAAATAACTGCAAAACTCAACCATGCTGTTAACAGTCTGAATCTCCAAACATTTAACAAGAGCTTTAGTCTGTATAATTTCCCATGGTATAAGGATGAAATCAATCATGTGATCCAACTGGCTAAACAACAATGAGTCTAGATTTTGTATGTACGAATTAATTGACCACATAAAAAGTGCAAATCTGATAAATATGCTGTAAACTTACGCAAGGTCTCCGCCAATAAGAAGCAGATTTCCACGTGGAAGAGTATGCATAGAGCCACCAATTACAGTCTGAATGGATGGTTGAGCTAGCAATCGGGCAACCGTATACGATGAATTTCCTCCATCACCAGTGTCTGCAACAAAGTCAAACCAAAGGTCTTCTCTTTCATTGAAGTAGTCATACAAAAGGTCATCATTCTGAGTTTCATCTGTTGTTCTCTTCATTGCAGCCTATAAGACAATATTAAAAAAAAACAAGTTTGAGAGACCAAGCATGCGTCATCAGGCTTGAACATACACGCACGTGCACAGTGACAGAATACAAATCTGAAATTTGGAATGTTAAAATTAGACAGCCATGACCACCAAGGCAAAACATTTTCAGTGAAAAGAACCAAGGAAAATGAATAACAATTCTGACTTGGAGAACCTTAGAACTTATATTCATGTTGGGCATATCATATTGGGTAAAAGTTCCAGAGGAAGCACCCTTACTTGCATCATGCGCATATCAAATCGCCCAACAAAAAGAGTTACAGAGACCATAAGATCAAATGCAGTCTTGAATAAATCAGCTGATGTCCTGCATAAAGCAAAGCCAAAGATGTCAGATTTTTCCATTGGACTCGCCTGTAATCTAACTTGCTGTCGTCAGAACATAGAAAGGCCCTACCCTGAATACCAAGGTACCATGTCCAGGAAATCTGGTTTCATTTGTCTCTTCAGCTTCTCTTCCTCCAATACAGTCGATGGGTGTGTAAGAGCCCATCTGAAATAATTGTAGTGCATAATTAAGAGAAAGACTGCATATATGCAAGCAATTTTTTGGAAAGAATATATTACTAGCTTCCATTATAAGAAAATTAATGCATCAATAAGAACATGCACGGTGCAAAACAATAAACACATACCCAGTTGATCTCTCCACCACAAAGTTAGCAATATAAAGGCCAACAAATGTAGCCCACAAAGAGTACAGAGGAGATATTTCATCTGAAGGGCCAGCACAGGATCCACTGCAAACTAACTGGAGAATAACATGATCAAAGAAGTGTAACATGGATATTGTCAGCTGGAAACATGAAAATAAAGAATAGATGAATAGAGGCCAGCGGTACCTCCCCATAGATAACCCATTTGGATAGAAGAGGATAATCACTTGCAGATCCAACCGGAGCAAACCAAGATGAACATATCTGATCTTTTAACTCATTCATACGGAGAAAGTTTGATATCCAGGTGGTTCCCTTTTCATTCTCAAGAAAAGCAAGCAAATTTGGATCGGAATTCCTATCAAAGGATTTACTTTTGTGCACAGCGAGATTCCCACAATGACTGTAGAACACACAGCAAGCAATACTGATTACCTGAAAGAAATGTAGAAATAATCTTCCAATGAGCCTGACAGATTAATTTTTTATAAATAAGTAACAAAAATAAAATTTCAGTAAACTTACAGTACAGTTCTGGAATATGGTCCAAATTCCAGGTCTTGTTCCTGCCATGCGAGCAACCAGTCCAATGTACCAGAGACCAATAAAAACTATATGAAAGGCGATGATGAAAAGGACAGATGAGAAATATATCGTCAAAAAAAGTGAAAGGTTCATGCGCATATCAACTCCCATTGATTGGAAGCTGGGAAGATGATACAGTGAAGCGAAGCAAATCCAAGCGACATACCTGCAATATGCAATACAAGTGATAGAATCACTTCTCCTAACAACTTACTATGCTGCATTTGCACAAAGTTTCTATTGAGTAATAAAGACAAGCCAAAGAATATAATATTTTGAGTTCTTGAGATATACTATAGAGATGACATCATACCATCGGTTGAAATTTGAGTAACTTGGTTGAATAGTTCTTCCGAGAAAGGGAGAAGAGAAGAAATAGAAGAAACCAATTAGGCAAACATACATGGACCACCACTTGATATTGTTGTCCAGCTTATGTATGAGGGTATGCATATTGTCAGACGAGATGAAAAAGAGGCATGCAATTATGACCGCGGTCATGATATGCCTTGAGTGTTCATGAGGATATGGATATGTATGCGTCAGGATCGTCCGAACCCTCTTCATCTTGAGGGTTCCCAGTAATGGGCTACCAGTCTGCTTGTCTGAACCCATTAATAAAGTCTTGTTTCAAACAATACATAGATGTTTTACCCAGATAAATGGGATGGGTGCAATGGAGCTTCTCCTTCAAGAGTTGAAGCTTGACGCTGAACTCATGTTCTGCGTGTAATTAAACAATGTCAGATTTCAGCCAGAAAAAAAAAGGTTGATGCTTGAAGTTTGTAGTTGGTTGCATCAAATCCTAGTAGAATCATTGTTACGCAAATATGCAATGTACGATACTAGCATGTTGTAGAAAGAGTCAACTGTGCAAAAGTAAGGAACTGTGCCTTTTTACTCATAATCAATAGGAGCAGATAATAAACTTATGCCTTTGCGTTACTCTAGAGCAACTCATTGAGTTTCAACACATAGGTGACCTTCTTCAATGCTATATATCCCAAGAGATTTTTTTAAAAAAAAAGCCATCCTAATTAGTAACAGTAACTCTCTCTGAAGGAGAAAAAAGAAATCATCCTAATAATATTAATACCCATGTAGCGCTGTACTGGGCACAACAGGAGTGATGTGATGTCAGTGCCACCAACCAAAAACACAGCAGATTCATTCATTCTGATGAATATTAATTTTATATAGTAGTGAAAATGGGGCCTTGGAAATCTAAAATCAGCATTTAGCAAGAAGAAAAACTGATAAACAAGTTGCGGGGGCATGGGCATTCGAGGTTAAATATGTAGGAGTAGTACAAAGTGTCCGTCGGACGAGGGGACGGTTGTCGCAACATGGACTGCGTATTAAAAGCGGCGAGAGTGATAGCAAGATTACTATCATGACGAGCAATGCAAGACGCAAATAATTTGATGATAATATAAGTGAAGGATAAACAGACTGATAGCGCACCAGAGTTTTCTGTGCCGTGTAGCCGAGGGAGATGCGGCGGCGGGCGCAGTCGGAGGCGGCAATGGCCGCGGCGGCGGAGGACGGGAGAGAGAGAGAGAGAGAGAGAGGAAGCTTTGCTTTGCGATTGATTTGGGAATGGATCGACTAGTGATTCGCCATGTGTGGATTAATAAACAAGAAGAAGAAGAAGAAGAAGAGTCGAGTCGAGGAGATGAAGGGAATATCCCCCGCAGCCACAAGGCCAGATGCCCACCTGCCTGCCATGGGCTGATGATGGGCCCTCGGCCCGGCCCATACCAGCCCAATAGCAGGCAGCGCGGGGTCTCTTCTCTTCTTCTTTCTTCTTCTCTCCTCCTCACCAGGAAAAATTCAAGAAAAAAAAAACTTCCTTCCTTTACCCGGTCGGTCTCGAAACAAGAAGCAACAGCAGCTCGAGAGTATTTGATAATTACAGATCCAATCACAGGTGAGGTAGGTTCTCCTCCTCCTCCTCCTCCTCGATCTCCTCTCCTCTCCTCTCGTCCGCCGCACACGACCCCAACTAGCCCGATTCTTTTTGGACGGACAAAGGGGCCAAGACACAGAGGCGGAGAGGGAAGAACAAGGTACGAACACGCGCGCCCTCTCCTCCCTCTTCTTTGCCTTACTTCTTGCTCTTCCATGATTCTTGTTAGATTCATTCATGGCGCGCTTCCAGATTTCTGTTTCATCGGACCTCTATTCTGTTTCTCTTTCTCTCCCTCCTGATTTTGCCTTCCACGGAAGTAGCAAGTATGTCGTTCGTGCGTGTACTAATGTTATTCGTCCTCTAGATGCCGTCATCAAATTTAGAGAGGAGCTTGAGTGGATTAGGCGCAAATTCATCTCCTTTTTTTTTTGTCTATGTCTAAGCCATGAAACCTGTGGATCTAGCTGTGTCTCTCTTTTCATGTACGAGAATCATTCAGATATTTAGCTTTTTACTCACTGCACATCTGTATCTCTATTGGGTTAATTTTACATATCAAAATGTTGTGCTTTTTGTACGTATATTATGATGATGAATTCATTCATGATGATCAGATTTTTAAGGTTGAAAAGGTGTTTTGCACCACCTCCCTAATAAATAAAAATGATGATGTAATCACTGTACCAAAAGAAAGGTGTCTTCTTTACGGCTGTACGGTACGTTAGATTGTCACTGCACCTCTCCTGCAAATCACTAGTAGTGGCCAGGGACGAGGAGGTCCATGGACCCAAGGCATCGCCATCGCCTGGACAGTATGTTGGGTGGCGCTGCTGCAGCCACTCACTCAGGGGACGTGGAAGGTGCAAATATGTGCTCACGAGATGAGACAGACAGTGCTGGGGAGCTTTCGGTCCATGACCCTCTCATATCTCATTAATTATTTCGATTGGGTCGTCCAACGATGGAATCAATACGAACATAAAACCTTTTCATTTCTATCTCGTCCTTCTTTGTTGCAAGATTCAAAGGACTTTGTACGGTTAGTCTTGGTTAGTTAACAGCTGCCTTTGGATGAGTTCACAATAGTCTGCGTCCTATGGCACTATGTTATTTTCTCTTGCATGCTACCATGGTAAATTTGGACTCTTTTGATTTCGGTTTCAGCTCAGCGTTAGTTTTGATTATGGGGTATCAAGGCCAAAACAGAGGGCTTTCTTTTAATAATTGAACATTCTTTGAGCATGAACATAACCTTTTAGAGATTATAGAGCTTAAATGTTATAGAACAAAACAATTTGGACTATTGTTTTATGGTTAGCATGGTAAAACTGAATGTCATGAGAATATCCGGTCAAGTTTTCTTTGCCACTCATAGTAATTTTTGTGTTCGCAGGATTGTGCCAACCACATGCATCCTTCTGGAATTATCTAGTTCCTTAATCTTTCGTCCAGCCTGGCAGATATCAAGAGGTCAGGCACATCTCGCACCTCTAAGTGGGTGTGGGTTTGCAACTACTCTGCAACCAACTTAACCTCGCCTTTGGGGAAAAGCCCATCTTACATCTGGAGACTACGACGAGCATTGGAGGGTCTTTTCGATTATGGTTAATTTCCAACAATAGTTGAGATGTAACACATTTGCTGAGCTGAGTTCTCTTCGAAGGTGATCCTTTGATATAGCAATGTGATTAGGTCAGCTCTGTTTGTGTTGTCGTTGTGATTGCCGTCAGAGTTGACTTATGGTTAGGTTTTTCTGCTTTTCATCCTCGACCAGTACCACACATCATAGGGCAAAGGTAGTGAAAATGACTTATTACATTTTAATTTGTTTCTCGTTGTTTTGCCCTGAAGAGAACAGTTGGACTGATTGGGTTGTCTGAACTAATTGGCTCCAACCACTCCTTTTCCTTCCCTTTTATACATTTATTAGGAACACTTTCTGCCAGCTGAACAAGCCATGCTCGGTGCTTCACAGAAGGATACCATGCTTGCTGTTTCACAGATGGATTCTCAGGATCAAACAGTGAAGTCCAACGCTGGATCAGCAAGTCCAAACCAGTTGACAGATGTAAATGATCATTCAAATGTTAGCCGGCAGTATGATACTAGCCCATCGTCTCATCAAGAATGCTGGAGATCTGAAGACTTGAATAGATATGCATGCTCTGATGATAGCAAGGAGTCTGGCCACCTAAAGAAGAGCCTATCTCTTGGAAACATGCTTCACAAGGATCATGATCATCATTTTAGTGAAGGTGCTGAGTGTGATATTATTGACTGTGACCACAAAGGCCATTGCTCTAGTTTGAAAAGCAATTCAGCTGTTGGAGAGTCTGCTAAGTTAAACACTAAGGGCAATGAGAATGCTTTTGATGCCTTGTCTGACTTGATCAGTCCTTCAGGTGATCATGTTGTTGACTCTGATAGCCACTACATGTGCTATGACCAAACTAAATTTCCAAGATCACAATCTGCTATATTTCAGAGTAATTCCAATTGTGGTACAGAAGGTTCTGCTGATTCTGAGATACTAGGGCCTCGTTGCAGGTCTTATGAAGATCTGTGTTCAGCGGTTAGTGAGAAGGTTGATTATCTGAATAACGTCGAGCCACATCACTCTAAATCAAATTTGGATGTGCATTGCGCTGGACCTTCTTCTCCAGATGTCTATGAAAGAATGAACTTTGAGGACAATGGTTCAATAGGTTGCTCTGATGCTGCTGATGGGGGTCAAAGGTCCACTGAAAGTGCAGAAGAAAGTTTTGTTAGGGATGGGATGCTAAGTTATGAATATTGGGATAACAAATATGTGAGCGGTCACCAATCAGTTGATCCAGTTGCCCCCTACTACTCTGGTACAGGGGATGGTTCTCATCATTCCAACAATGACGGTGGCATCGATGAAGCTCTAGATCAAGAGAGAAAAGATAACTTGTGGAACAGAGATAGCACTCCCTACCACAAATCACTTGTCATTGATGCGAGTGATCTAAAGTTGTGTGATTCAAAGGATATTAGTGAAGAACTCAAGCACAACAGAACTGGAATTAATGACAATCAGTATTTTGGTGTGGACCCAGATGAACTTTCCCCAAGAACTTTTAGCATTAAAAGAATTGAGGATTGGATCAACCAAATTGATATTGACGATGGCACCCTTGTCGAGGAGCAAGGAGAAAGTTCAAACTCGGTGTTGACAAAATATAATGAGCCGGTGGCTGGTGTTCCTGCTGTCTGGCCTGATGCTAAAAGTCCTCTTGGCATGGAAATAGCTTACACTTATATTTCAAAATTGACTCCTACTTCTTCATCGGCACAATTAGGAAACCTTGGCTTGGTTGCAATTCCAAGATTGAGCGCTTTCTTAGGCCTACGCTTATTGAACTTGTCTGGGAACTCAATTGGTGTGTTCTTCTCTCCATAATTCAGTAGATTAGTCACTGGAAATGTGCTTTCATTTGTTATATAAGATCATAAAATTATCTCATTTGGGTCTTCCTATGCACTATGCAGTGCGAATAACTGCAGGAGCTCTTCCAAGGGGTCTTCACATGTTAAGCTTGTCAAAGAATAATATCTCAACAATTGAGGGCCTTAGAGAATTGACACGCTTACGCTTACTGGACATCAGCTATAATAGGATATCCAGAATTGGCCATGGTATTGACATTAACATCTTTTACTTTCTCCTTATTTATATGCATTTTTGTTTTTATGTCGTATGACAAATGTTCCTTTGTGCATTGGTAGAGGGAGTCTACTCTGGCCTGTCTACGTAATGAATTAATGATCTGCTTTCTCCTTTATATGTTGGTTGTTGAATTATCTGAAAAAGAAATATCCCCATTTTAGCATGCTCTTACTGAGAATTGTTATGTTCTGCCATCCTCACTATGTTGATTGTTGAATTAAAGAAAAGACTATCCAATGAATGAACTGAAATTGAATTTCTGCATTGATTCTGGACAAAATGCCTCAATACTTTTATATTATGAAAATAAAATTGAATAGGCTTCTGTCTGTTATTATTGACTTATGATCTGAGTATTTGTTAGGTTTGGCATCCTGTTCTTCTTTGAAGGAGTTGTATCTGGGTGGTAACAAGATCAGTGAGGTAGATGGTCTTCATCGTCTTCTGAAGCTAAAGGTTCTAGATCTGCGCCACAACAAGATTTCCACATCGAAGGGCCTTGGCCAGCTGGCTGCAAACTACAATTCTCTTGAAGCCGTAAACCTAGATGGGAACCCAGCACAGAAGAATGTAGGTGATGAGCACCTGAAGAAGTACCTTGTAGGTCTCTTGCCAAACCTTGGTTTCTACAACAAGCATCCTGTAAGAGCATCTGGTTCAAAAGAGGTATCGGACCGGCACACCCGCAAAATTTCTTCTTCCCATCGTTCCGGTCGCAGCGGTAGATCGGATCGTAAATCCTCCAGGTTGGTGGCTGGCACATCCTCCTACAAGTCACAGAATTCATGGCATGCGCGTTCTGGGCATACCTCAAGCTCTTTTCTGAAGAATCCAAGGGGCCGAAGCATGGCGGTGGCAGCTTCAGGGACTAGATTAATGGAATATGGCAGTGCTGGGGATCTGGTGAAGGATGTTCAGATTGAGGGAAAGGCTCAGTAATAAGATCCTTAAGTTTTCCAGACTGCCAATGCTGTGCAGAGCAACAGAGCAGGGAGGTTCCCGAAGTTCTCTCCTGTTTTCTTCTAATTTGTTGGTGAATAAAGCTCAAACAATATGCTGAGTTTCAGCAGCAGCAGCTTCATATGATATGTTTTTCCATATATTGTTGAGTATTACATTCGAAGACAAATGGTGATTTGTGTCGTCATCATCATTGTTGAATAATTCCTTCCTGAATATTGTGGAACAAAACAATCTTGATGGGCAACTTGTACACACTCTGCTGATGTTATTCTTTTTGGGTCTGTACTTGTGCTGTTGTTATTCTTGTTCTACATGCGGTTTGTAATTCTTGTCCTGAATGGGAACATATATAAGATGTAGGGAAAACATGAAATGGAAGCCTTCCGTGTATGAATATGATAATGGTAACAAGTGACACTCTTTGACAGTGAAAGGTACAGCAAGATCAATTTGGGCAAACAAGAAACAGAGACGCACACATTAAGTAAGATTCAAGACTGACTAGGCAAAACAAAAGAAACTAGTAGCATCATCTACTGTACACACGAACACAAGAAGAATATAAGACGTGGCGACATGGATGGAGGGGAGGGACTATGGTTGGAGCTTGGCGGCGTTGGTTACGTGGTTTGCGCCGACGTGGACGTCTTCGTCTCCGATGAATCGTCGCCAGAACCAGTGCGACTTCCAGACGAGCACCATCTCCTCGATGGGCACGTTCTTGGTCTCCGGCAGGAAGAGCGCGATGAAGACGGTCATGATCACCACCCAGCCGGCGAAGAAGTAGAAGAGGCCGAACTTCATGTGGCAGAGCATGGTGAGGAAGGCCTGGGCGATGACGAAGGTGAAGAGCATGTTGACGGAGACGTTGATGCTCTGCCCCGCCGGCCGGATCTCCAGCGGGAAGATCTCGCTGGGCACCAGCCACCCCAGCGGGCCCCACGACCACGCGAATCCGGCCACGTACATGCAGATGAACACCACCACCACCGCCGCGTACCCCTTGGGGATGTCGCCGATGCCGCTCGTCCCGTACTTGACGGCGATCAGCGTCCCCACCACCACCTGGCACACCATCATCTGCGCGCCGCCCTGCAGGAACAGCTTCCGCCGCCCCAGCCGGTCCACGGTGAAGATGGACACCAGCGTGGCGAACACGTTGACGAGCCCCGTGATGACGGCGGACATGAGCGACGCGTCGCTCTTGAACCCCAGCGTGTCGAACAGCACGGGCGCGTAGAACATGATCACGTTGATGCCGGTGAGCTGCTGGAAGAAGGGGATGCAGACGGCCATGGTCAGCTGGGCGCGGTACTTGCGCCGGAGGATGTTGCGCCACGGGTGCTGCACCAGCTTCGATTCCTCGCTCGCCGCCACCAGGTCGGCGTACTCCTCGGACACGTCCACGTCGGAGCCGCGGATGCGCCGGAGCATGCGCTCTGCCGCCTCCGGGTGGCCGCGGTCGATGAGGGAGTTGGGGGTGTCGGGGAGGAAGATGGCGCCGAGGGTGATGATGGCGGCGGGGACGGCGGCGAGCGCCAGGCTCACCCGCCAACCCCACCCGGCCTTGATCTTCGCCGTCCCGTAGTTGATCAGCTCCGCCGCCAGGATGCCGATGGTGATCATCAGCTGGAACCCGATGTTGAGCATCCCGCGCAGCCTCGCCGGCGCCATCTCCGACAAGTACACCGGCACGGACTGCATTAATTCATTCATTCATTATACGTATATATGTTAATTAATTATCATTGCCATATGCTATAGGAGTTGTTAATACCATTACTTAATTCATTTTCTGCATTGTACACTACTACTAATACTACTACTACTATGCCGACATATATGTTCATTTTTCAGCAGATAGGACTATATTTTATATATCTTGACAAAGACATGAAAAAAAATTAATATTTGTGTTATTCTCCCTTCAAATTCAACATATCTCCGATCGATCGATCTGTCCCTTTATTTCTTTCCAGTAGTCTATCTAATACGTACAGTAATTAATAATAACACGATCGATTCATTTTCAGTCTTGTTCCTTGCTGAAAACAACGTTAATTAGCTGTAACTATATATATATAGATGCAGGTCAAGTCTTCAATCCGGATCTACGAAAGCAATGGCTGCTCGGCCGCTATTCTGATACTGCAAGTAGCTCCAGTGTAGAATTCTTCCAACTATTGTGACGACTAGACGACGACGACTAGTCTAAATCTATCCCAATATCTACAATGACATCCACAATTAAAACCCTTTGTTTTCTTTTCTAGTTTCTGCTTTATTAATTACCAGTAGCTAGCAGTTAACTATCGATAGCTTTATTTACCCTTTAATTTCCTATCAATTAGAAATTAAACGTACCGACAATGGTCCAACACTGATCGACGACTAAGATTAAGATTATCATTGCAGCCCGTGACTAAGATGAATGCAGTTTCTAGATGATGGAAAAAGGTTTCAAATTAATTAGTTATCTGGATAAGTTTCCTTTGCTATCATGCTTCAATTTAAGGTTAATCAGCTTCACATGCATCAACACGTACTCTTGCTTTTCATCAATTAATTGGAAAAATAAAGAGAAAAGCTAAGGCGTCTTCAATTCCACGTGAATCTTGGACGAATGGATCATAGTCATGGATGAATGATGATCGATCGAGTTCAAGCTACAGCTTGCATGCCACACCGATGCATTCAATGCGAGAATTGATTTGAGAAGAAAAGTATGAACATTTTTAATAGATTTTATAAATATGTGATTAGAAAAAGATGACGATAAAAATATATGCATATTTAGCTATTGTGTTTATGTCATAAGAACAGAGGATGATGCTTCCGAAATGGAAGGCTTTATATATATATAATATTTGAGACGCAAGAATCTTACAGTTTAACCTCATCACGTCTCAGACCTTAAACTAATTCTCATTTAATTAATTTGGGAATGGATATCTCTCCTTGCCCATAATTCCGGCGGGATTCTCGCTCTTTAATTTTCAAGACAATTTATATATTCCAATTAATATTATTCGTTATAATCTTCCTTGGGGGGGATGTATAGTAATATGCTAAGAGAGTCAAAATCACAGCTCAGAGCAAGAGACAAATTAGCAGCAAAGAGATCGAAGAAGTGGCCATGGGGACAAGTAATCTAATCATGTCCAGCTAGCTACCGAGAGTACTAAACAAACAAATCAGTCAACCTCTCTAGCTTGCAAGTAAACATCCAGCTTGGACTTTGGGAAGCACATACATATATATTGCATATGCATGCATATCACTATCAATCTATCCAATTGGGTGGGCCCTCTTCTCTCTTGAAGACTATATATGAAAATGAGATACTAGGGATTATAGTACTTGAGAAATTAACTAATCAACATAAATGAAATCTATGGCTAGCTAGGCCTACCAGCTTGGACTTTGCACACGTAAGTTGCTGGCTAGCCCAGCTTGGCATGATAAATTAAGCATATAAATGTGTTACTAATTAATTGATTGTGTTCGAAACGAACTACCTAATCTCACCCATGGATATTTCGTTGATCTCTCTGTGGAAAAAGTATATATTTTATATGATTGTATACTAATGGTCATGGAAGGAATCGATGTTATAATAGTAGAATAACGATGGCTGGTGGTGCAACTGGCCGGTTTATATCAACTTTTTGTCTCATATATTGGATGGCCCCATCAACTCATGTGAGAGACGCTGGCTAGCTTTACATATGTCTAATAATTTTCTTCACGATGTAACCATCACATGATACTGATCGAGCAGCATCGTCTTCGATCGTGTTCTCATTGATGCAACCCGAGGAAAAGCATATATTAATTTACTTAATTAAATACACGGTAATTAATAATATTGTTTATTTATTATAAATATGCATATGGTAGTGTGTTTTAAGCTGGTTAGTGCGCACGCATGCAACTCCATATCAATATATACTCTGTGTCGCTTAATACTATCGACTTTTAACGAAGAAGACAACTGTATACATTAGTAATCGAGAACAAATAATTAAATTAAATCAAACCACGATATAATCGACAGGAATAGCTAGGGTACCTGATTGGCGAAGCCGACGCCGACACCGAGGAGGATGCGACCGATGATGAGCATGGCGACGTTCTCGGCGGCGCCGTTGAGGGCGGCGCCGATGAGGAAGGTGAGGCCGCCGCCGAACATGGACCACTTGCGGCCGAGGACGCGGGTGACGGTGGCGGCGAAGAAGGAGGCGACGAGGGCGGCGAGGTAGAGCGAGGAGGTGAAGGTCTGGAGCAGCTGGTTGTCGTACTTGCAGTACTGGTTGTTCTTGTTCGCCATCTGCTTCTTCCGAAACACCTCCGGGAAGAACTTCTTCAGGAACGGGTCCATGGACGTCACACCGCCTGTATATATATTTTTTATCGATCAAAATTTTAATTACTCCACTTCATTAATTAATAATCACGGAGCTAATATATATGCATCATGAACACAAAGTGAGTACGTACTAGCTAGTTACCTGAGATACCGATGTCATATCCGAAGATGAGACCACCGGTGGCGGCGACGACGCATGTGAAGAAGACGAAGAGGGTGAGCTTGCCAGGGTAGTCCTTGGCAGGCCCCGTGCTCACCACCGCGCCGCCGGCCATCGCTCACCGGCCGTACGTCCTAGCTTGAGAGAGAGGAGGGAGAAGCAGCTGCTAGCTGGTTGGGATGAGAGGGGCTCGTCGACGAGCTTCTCCTTTTATAGATTCTTTAAGCTAAGCTGCTAGCTTAATTAGCCATCTCTCATCGATCATCTGCTTAATTAATACTGTTGCTACCTCTGTCTGTCGTTGTCTGTCTCTCTATGGCCAATTAGCTAGCTTATTTTTTGCGTCAGTTGTGTGTGTATGCATCATGGCATCTGAGCAGATAATTCAAACTTATTATTAATAATTAGGTGCCACACATACAATCAATTAATCAAGTCAACGCTTGAGATGGAGGTCAGTTCAAGGTAGCTAGACAGACGCGCTGCTTGCTTGCTTTGCTTGATTGATTGGATTGGACTAACCGTACGTTAAGATCATGGACGACCATGATCGAATTACCCTGCTTGCAACTGCATTTAACTTGCATATTTTGCTAGCTGATATCAAAATTTTAAGTCTCCGACTATATATAGCTGCAGTTATCTCTGAAGATAACTGTTTGAGAAAAGTTTAACTATTTACTCTCATATATAATTTAGTTATTATATACGATATTAACTGTTTGAGAAGGATTAGTCTGCTATTTAAAACACTGGCTGATATACATGTGCTGTACTTTTAAGATGCTGAGTTGGAGAAATTATCTAATCCAATTCAACCCAATCCAATCCTCCCGCCGCTTTTGCTTGCTTAGTTGCGTCGCAAACTAGTAACAAGCTTTGACTCGAGCATCGTATTTCTGCCCGTTGGTTCACATGTATGCTAGTAGTATCATATATATTCGTAATATAATTGTATAATGCACACACACTCATGAACCATCCGTTCAAATGGCACGCTCAACTTGACGGTTATATATTACAAAACCCGATTGCCTTTTTCTCCGGAAATGAAGATTATTGATACACATCGATGATCGATTCATTCACACGGACACGTTAAATTGATCGATTAAATTTAAAAAAACATGTACTACGTACTCATATTTATACACCGGCGGTATAAAGTCCAAAAATTCGGCCGAATATATAAAATCTGAACATATAATCAATATCATGCCGTGTTTATTCGTTCATTCACATTGAAGCGATTGTACGTTCTCATTCAGAACAACAAGCTAGCTAGTAGATATTTCTTAGAAAAAGTTCAGAGTACGTATGACAAAAAGTTGTAGGACGCTTAAAAAGGGTCGACGCGACCTTAATTAACTAATTGGCACATATAATATAACTTAATTGTATATAATTACAGATCGATATGATGGCATCAGTAAGCTGCCGATTCCTAGATAGTAGTTGCGTGCGTGTACTGAGAACAGCAAGAAGAGCTGAGATAGCAGGGGTTCGATGGCGTACATGTACACATATATGCATGTGTTTTAATTTCCACTCGAGATGACGACGCATATATATTCTCTTCCGTCATGCAACGGATCGTTTAAGTTCTTTCTATCTCCATTATATAATTTGTCAATTTAACCGCGTATAAACATATCATTTATGTTTGATATATATTATACGATCGCGAGTCAACATCAAATAAACACAATGATATCCGTTCGAAAAGAAAACACACAATAGCTAGCATACATCATATCATCTCACTTATGACTTATAGATATGTACACAGCGCACCACAATTAATTTTAACGAACTCTCTATCCTCCTCCTGTCGGAGCCTACCTAAATTAATTACTCTTCTTGAGTCACGATGCCATTGCCCCGCAACCAAATTTAGTGGCGGTTCGAAGGAAAAACAAATCCTAAATTTTATCTTGTACTACTTAAAATTTACTCGAGCTACAACAATTACAATATTATTTAAATTTTAAAAAAATATCCTCTATTGTTCACTGGTGGAGAAAATATCAAACCCATGGGAGGAGCTACCTCCCTACCACCATAGTGCGAAAATGAGCAGCGTTGTCACTACCGTCTATTTGCAAACCTTCTATATATGATAGTTTAAGAGACCATCCTTAAGAAATATTGGGAGCTACCGTATTTTTCAGTATAAAAATTGATATCTAGATAGCTGGAGATATCAAAATTATTATAAAATTTAGGTACGTCGAGATACTTTTTTAAAAACAGTAAAATTTCTCAGCCTTCTTTAGGCCCTGCTCCTTTAAAGCTGATGAACGATGAGATGAACACAAGATCCTATATAGAGGACGAGGATATATGTACTTAGCAAACCTTAACCCCTTAACCTGACCGTTGGTTGAGAGGGAGAATATGAGATCGCCAAAGGAGGCGGAAAGAGGGTGATGATGTATATGAAGTATTTTAATCTAGGAGCAAGCAAGGTCAAACTACCAGAGAAAATTAAGGTTAAGTTGTGTGTGATGGCCAGCAAATTAAATCCCTAATTTTGTCAATCAGCGCGCCAAATTAAAGGCCCTTGCTCCAGCTCAATCCAACCATGCAGTTGTACTGCTGTACGCAGTTCCCGACATGCATGTTGATATATAGATATATAAACAAATTAAGCATTAGGAAGTCATCAACATGTAGAGTGTATATATCTTACACGGCCGTTTAATTAGTTGGCCAGTGGCGCGCTAACGTTCGAAAAGCTGGCGATCGATCGAGCATGGCCGTGGTATGGTGTAGCACAAAATGATAATGCCATGATTAATCAAGAAACTGTTTGATACGTATTATATTAATTAAGGTGGGATTATAATAATTAATCGATCTCATCACTGGCTATTCATTTATTTACATATTTTTAGTCCTCGGCTCAATATTGCTTTAATCATTTTTAATAACCAAAGTTTCATGCCAGGACTATATATTGGCATGTCAGACACACAACCATCACTAAAACCTTGCAAGGTTCGTATATATGAGTGAGTATCAGTACTTTGTTATCGTTGATTCTGATATATCTATAGCTATATTAATTAGATAATGTTAGCAAGGAGCTTAATTATTATCTAGTGGTATATCCAGCCAAGCAGGATATTAAGGAGGAAAAATTAAAGAAGGTAGATTTGGTGGTAGTAGCTTATTAGTCAGCTATCTGTAGGTACAAATAAGATGGAGGGCGGGCACATAGAGATGCACATGCGCTGTTGGGCATTTAATCGTCGTACGTTGACACTCAAGCTTTATTTACTAATAGTACTATACTATATCAATTATTATTACACGAATCACGGAGCTCACGCGGCATGTAATCAGGACAGGCTATATATACTCTCTATTGAGAGTATGCAATATATATATATATACTCCCAATGGGACGTGCAAGTGAGTTCATGGATTAATAATTGGAGTATTACTTAGTTAACTACAGTACTACTAGTAGGCATGGTTAATTAGCCGTTGAACCGAACGAAAAGTAAGCCAGCGCATCACACTACCTCCGTCTCATAATAACTATATTTAAGATTTAAATTTATATCAGAATATTTATTATAATAAAATACTAACTATCCCATCAATTATTTATCATTCAAATTTCTTCATATTATACTCTCAACGACCACCCTTTCACTTTTACCTCTATATCATTTAATGATAAATATCATAGTTTTTTTTAAACCTTAATATATGTTAAACAATATAGAATTATAAATATTTTAGAATGGAGATTATGCATGTTATGTGGATCAGGCATGCATCCATGCAGGCAGGCATGCATCATCGATCAACAAGTTATTAGTCTTCAGCCAGCGATACATATATACATGAGATATATCATATACTAGCTAGCTTAGTAGCTATACTGTTATTTCACAAGAGATCGATCAATCCAAAATATCACTCTATATATATATTACATCATATCAAAATTAACGTTGATGATTTAATTAGTCTGAACCAGGGTTAGAAAAACCGGCGGTAACCGCGCGGTTACCGCGGTTACCGCCCGTACCGCGGGGGTACGGTTACCTGTACCACGCGGTACGGTTTAATGAAATTCGCCCAAATTCAAAAAATTTTTTAAAAAAGAAAAAAATCAAAAAAAATGATGAAAGTAGTGTTTGATTTGTAGTGTTTTATGGTGAAAAAATTTCTCAAAAAAGAGTAATATTTATTCAAATTTGAGAGCAAAACGGAGAATAAATTTGAAAATTGAAAAAAAAAATGGGCCGGCCCGTTACTGTGCGGCCCGTCACACATCGCGCGGTAACCGCGCCAAACCGCACGGTTTGCCTGAATTTTTGAATTCAAATTTCGATTTGTAAATTTGTCGCGGTTTTGCGCGGTTACCGCCGTACCGCCGGGTGGCGGTAACCGGGCCCCCGGCGGTAAGTCCAACCCTGGTCTGAACAGCTAGGTAGCCAGTGCATTCTGTACGCAGAGTGCGCACCTGTGTTACCAACGCGCTAGGCAGCTTGGGTGCGTTCGCTAGCATGTTACCAACACGCACAGTGCGCACGGAAAACAGAATAATTCATTAGCGCGTGATTAATTAAGTATTAGTTAATTTTTTTTGAAAAATGGATTAATTTGATTTTTTTTAAACAACTTTTGTACAGAAACTTTTTTAAAAAAACACATCGTTTAATAGTTTGAAAAACATGTGAAAAAAGGTTGGGTTGGCAACTCAAGATGAATTTATCGATCCGGCTGCCACGCAACTAGCTAAGCAGTATCTATCTATCTATCTATATTTCTGGTCAAAGTCAACTTTCTTCTTCTTCATTTTGTTTGTTCACATCTCCGAGAGTCGACGAATCAACGTAGGTGGCTCCATCAGACTCTCGGAGCCAGACCGGCCCATCAATAAATACCATCAGCGCACAACCCGGGTGGGCCCGGCCGATTATTTTGACCAGAACTTCTTGCCGGTCAACGTACGTACGCATCAACTTCAACTTATATATAACGGACTGCACGTACGCTACAGTCCCTTTTCCTTTCCGGCCCATTTGTAAAACGAGATATAGTTCTCCACAAACTAATTTACGGGCCGCACGCGCACCACATTTCGGCCCAATCTACAAGAATAGAACTTCTCCTCTTCATCGGCGGCTCAGCCCCCTCCATTCTCGTCTAGCTCTGTCGTGCCTCAAAAACCCTAAATCCTAGTCAAAATTAATATTTAAACATTTCAAACTACGTGTTTGTATTGTATGTGCTAATTAAGTTTCATAATGTATCCTCTGTATATAAATTTGTATGAGGGCACTACTAGAAAAGGCATTTTCCCCAAACAATGGGTTTTGTTTTTCCAAGCGGACTTAAAAAATTCCTACTTTTCACCGTTGGTCAAAATACCAAGAGACCCCATAGATCTAGCCCCGTCTATAAAAATTGATTTTTACATATGGGTCTAAAGAGGTCCGCCTACAAAAATATCTCATATTTTCACAGGCGGATCTCTTTAAACCCCGCCTGTAAAAGTTGATTTTCACGGGTGAGGTCTAAAGCTGTTCGCCTGCGAAGTGTGGGACGTTATTAAAATCAGGACCCGATCGATCGAGCAGAGCTCACATCGACTAAGTCTTGGTGCTCTCCTCCTCCCTCACCATGCCTCCTCTACTGGTTCCCCTCCCCTCTCTCACCCTCACCCTCCACCACTTCCCCTCCCCTTCACTCCCCTCCCTACTAGGGTATCCATGCTCTTGTGGATTTATCCGTGTGCGTAAAAAATACCAATAGTGTTTCACTGATGATATACCATGTTGTACTTGTCTGTGTGGACATGAGCATCAAGCCGTGTGAGATTTAGACAGAGAGAGAACGAGAGGAATAAAGAGGAGATATTTTCTTCTCTATTGAGCCTTTGTAGGTTGGTTGAACAGTGCACTTTTGTCCCATTACTTTTTTTCATTTTTTAAACTATATTCAGTTTCACCCTTAAATGTGATGTTATCTTACTCTTTTTTAAAAATTTCTTTACCATATGCCACTACAATTCAAGAACTAGTTACATGATTTTTTTTGGATTTTTTAAAAAAATTTGAATTCGGCCAAATTTCACTATACTCTACCGCCGGTAACTTTTACCGTGTCGTCGTGGTAAACTCGATTACTACGGTAACCATACGGTTACCGCGGATTTGCAAACCCTGGGCGTGACGCTCGCACGGCCTTCAGGTAACTGTTGCTTATTTGTTTGCTATTCTGGGATAGTGAGATTGCGATGCTTATCACTGTGAGAAAATTTTGGCTTATCACTGTTGGATTTGTGCAATGAGCTTAACTAGCGCGGAAATTTACTTGCTCTGTACTATTGCCAACTAAAATCTTGTACAGATATGGCGATACTGGCCGATCACAAAAACATATTGTTGGGGTTTCTGTCATCTTAGTTTGTGCCAAGCTTAATTTGCCTTGACAAAAAATAGGTTGCCCCCAAGAATTTTCCATCTATTTGGATGGTTGTGATATTTTTGGACGTTTCCTTGTATATTATTCAATATCGACGGCCAAAACTTGAGCCAAATTTTGTTAAGAGGGAGAGATTGGGTAGAAACCATACTGCCATTTTTTCTGTCACTGTTTGTGCTGTTCATCTACTCCTGTATACCATTGGGCACGCTGGTCATGCTTAGTATGATGGACAGGGGTGGATCTAGAAAGAATCAACAGTAGGAACTGAGAACAAACTATAGAGTATTTTTTTCGTTCTAAAATATAAAAAAATTTAATTAAAAATGATATATATTAGTACTATAAATATAAATCTGAACTAAAGAGAAAATATTATTTTCAGTGAATCTCTGTAAAGAAATTATATCCTGAAATTTCAGTTTGCGTCTGATTTGGTTAACCTACCTGTACCTACCATGTCCTTTGCTTTGAATGAGCTGATGTGCATCTGATGAATGCTGCAGCTTGTCAGAAAAGATTGGGGTCCTTGGAGACTTTAACAAGCTGCTAGCGGCCAAATTTCTCAGCGTAGACAGAAAAGCTCAAAAGCAAGCATCCAAACAAGCAGGGAAGCAATAGCCAGCGGCACTGCCAAGCTCCACCAGTGGGAGTGGCCACTCCTCGCCGCCGTAATAACCGTCATCCTCGCCGCCGCGTTCGCGGTGCCGGCCTCTTCCTCGCGGCGGCGTCCGGTGCGGCTGCATTTCTACATGCACGACATCGCCGGGGAGACGGCCGTGCAGGTGGTGAAGGGCACCGGGCCTCTGCACCCGTCCATGCCGCCGGGAGGCAGGCACTTGGGCGACACGACGGGGATGGACGACCTCCTCACCGAAGGCCCCGGCGTCGATTCCAAGGCCGTCGGCCGGGCGCAGGGCTCCTACGTGCTCGCCGGCCTGGTCGACCCCGTCGTGGTGATCACCGCCACCGTTAAGCTCACCGACGGGCCGTACAATGGGAGCACCATCGTCATCGCCGGCCGCGACGACGTCCTTGCGGAGGTGAGGGAGCTGGCGGTGGTCGGCGGGACGGGGCAGCTCCGGCGAGCCTCCGGGCACGTGCTGTGGAGGACGGCGGAGGTGTTGTCGGAGGTGCACTATGTGCTGGAGCTGGACGTGTATGCGTCGGTGCCCGCTGCATCTGCACGTGCTGCAAACGTCACCACCCCTTATGCTGGTAACACCCTAGCTACTTCTCCTTTTTTTTTTCTTTCATAAGTTTTGATTTCAAAATAAAATCTTCAAACAATTAATGGGAGTAGATAGAACTCATTTTTCATGGGGCAGTTGGAACCTACTTGTTGTAAGTAGTACTCTCTCTCTGTCTCTATGTGTGTATGGGGTACATATATAGATGAAAAAACAATATTATACTACTGACCTTGTATTATAGTATGTCTTAAAAATTATTTGCAAAATACTCCAGCATGCTTGTCAAATCAGCATCGTCAACATTATAAACCAAAATACTCCAGCATGCTTGTCAAATCAGCATTGTCAATTCGTACACTGCATAATTGAGTATTACTACTGTACTACTACTACTAGTTTAGCAGTATTACCATGTGCATTCTTCTGAATTTGCTTGCTTGCAAGCAAGGTTGTCGGTATCTATCTGTTTCCTAGCATTACGATACTACGATTCTATCAAGTCGAAAGTTAAAACAATATCGATCCCACCTAGTATTCTAATCTAAAATTAGTAACTCGATCTTACTATTCATTTTCACACGATCCTACAAAATCTCAGATAGTATCCCGATACTATAATCCTTACGATCCTACCAAATATTAATTAAAATAAGGTGAATTGAAAATAATGTGAATACATATGCTCAAGTTTACATAAAAACCAATTTAATTTATCAAAAATCAATATTATATGCTTTAAATTTATATAACATATTATATATTTTATATAAAACTATGTACTTTCTATTCTGATCTTATGATAGTATATCGATATTATGATACTATAAATTAAAAAAGATCCTACCTAATATTTTGATACTGATTACCTTGCTTGCAAGTACTGACTCTACTATCTTTCTTCTTGATGGTATTAATTTAGTTAGGAATGGAGGAAACTATGCGGAATATGATGACTTGTGAGGGAAGAAGGACCTCTCAAAGAGTTGGAGACATTCGTGTGTACTGAGTTAGTTGTTGTGAGTTACAACTCACTCCACTCGTTTTTCGCTCGCGTGCATGCTTTTTAAACTGTTAAACGGTGTGTTTTTTGCAAAAAGTTTTTATACAAAAGTTGCTTAAAAAATCAAATTGATCCATTTTTCAAAAAAAAATTAACTAATACTTAATTAATCATGCGCTAATAGATCGTTTCGTTTTCCGTGCGTATTGTGAGAGTTGGGAACTCATGACAAGGAACTCAGCCTAAGGCTTTGTTCGGCTGAGAAGGTTCAGAACGCGCACAGTAAACACGGAAAACGGAACGGTCATTAGCGCGTGATTAATTAAGTATTAGCTAAATTTTTTTTAAAAAATGGATTAATTTGATTTTTTAAGCAACTTTTGTATAGAAACTTTTTGCAAAAAAGTTCACCGTGTAGTAGTTTGAAAAGCGTGCGCGGGAGGAAAAACACTGTGCGGCACTGTACGCGTTCGTAACTCGATCTGCCGAGGGTCTGTTCGGCAGCTGGTGCTACAAACGCGCACAGTGCCGCACAGTGTTTTTCCTCCCGCGCACGCTTTTCAAACTACTACACGGTGAACTTTTTTGCAAAAAGTTTCTATACAAAAGTTGCTTAAAAAAATCAAATTAATCCATTTTTGAAAAAAAATTTAGCTAATACTTAATTAATCACGCGCTAATGACCGCTCCGTTTTCCGTGTTTACTGCGCGCGTTTGTAACACCAGCTGCCGAACAGACCCTAAGGGTCCTTTCAAGAATCTATCATGGTCAATAAGATGTCCTTAATTGGCCAAATATGGGTGGCCAAAATTTGAACCCTCTTATGATCTAAGACGTACAGTACGTACGTACTACTGTTATCATCGGCTTACCAGCTAGTAGTAGTTTTACAATATATGTATGCTCGTCTTTTGGGGCATTTATATGTGGTTATCGTGGAACAGGAAGGTTTTTTAATATGATGTTGATGTGTACCATATATCCGTGGTGACTCCACGGCAATGTTTGAAAATTAATGATTATATTGCTCTTTGGACCAAGAGGAGTAAATTGTGCAAAATGTACCATATTCATATTTCCATTGAAAGTTAGAATCAAATTTATCATAAACATCATATATACTATCTCCAACGAGCATAGCAACCAACAGCAATGGCCATCTCCATTGCCATCTCCTCGCCGTTGTAGCTCTCATCCTCGTGGTGCCAGCCACGGCCGGTCGGCTCCCGGTGCGGCTGCGTTTGTACACATGCACGACATCATCGACAGGCCAGGGCAGACGGCCATGCATGGGGTGAACGGCACTGGCTCGCCGCACCTGGCCATGCCACTTCAACGACACGATGGTGATGGATGACTCCTTACGGATTCCAAGGCCGTCGGCAATGCATTTATATAATTTGACTGCTTGGATGCATTAATAAATTTGACTGCTGGTACTAATTTGTACTATCTGTATTGGGCATAATACAATACTCATTGCCTATTATTCAAAAGCCTGTTGTAATTCATTTTAGGCTATGAAATTGTTTTCTCGTGAGAAGGTCTATTTTGAAAAGCTGGTGAAGTGTGTGATGTTTCATCATTAAGTTGTTGGTGGGACTGATTGTGGAGCTTATAGGTTTCTTCTGGTATTGTTGTATAGGTTTTACAAAGAGATGGTATCAAGCAATTTAGAAATATGTGTAATAGGTATGAACTTTATTGTCCTTGAATGACACATTTGATGTTATAAAGGCTGCCTTTGCCTGGTCTTCCGGAGCCATGAATATTTGATGGTATCCTGAGTATGCATCTAGGAAACTCATGAGTTCGCAACCCGCCGTCGAATCGACCAGCTGGTCGATCCTGGGAAGTGGAAAGTCATCTTTCGGACAAGCCTTGTTTACATCGATGAAATCAACATACATTCTTCATTTGCCATTCGACTTTTTTATCAGGACTGGGTTTGCCAACCATTCCAGGTGATCGATTTCATGAAATACTCCAGCTTTTAGCAATTTTTGCACTTCGGCCTTGGCTGCTTCTTGTCGATCAACGAACATCTTGCGAAGCTTCTGCTTTTCTGGCTTTGCCTTTGGCTTTATAGCTAGACGATGCTCGATAAGGCTCGGAGCAACAACATCGACCTCCTCCAGGCTCCAGTCAAAAACGTCGAGGTTTTTCATTATTACACGCGTGATGTTCTGTATGTTGCCGATGAGGGCAATTTTATGTTGTCGGGCTGACCCGAGTTTAGCTGCTGAAGAAAAGCTTGGAATTGGGCTTAGAGAATGGAGTCTGCATCAATCGTAGACTGGGAGGCTGAAGCATGGACCGAGTGTGCCGAAGGTGGAGTTGGCTGAACGGGCTGCTGGTGAATCTGCATCTGCGGGGACGTCGCGGCTGCTATAGCATCGGTGTAGTCGATGGATGTAATGCCCGTTTTGTCGCGGCGTTAGCGGGAAAACTAATTTGCTAAAAACCCTATTTACGAAAGTTTGCTCTACGGTTGAGTCTTGTCGTGTGCCAAGGTCTCGTGTCTCCCCTCTCAGTTCAATCCCGGAGAAAACCGCGAAATCGGATTTCAAATCCGAGCCCTCAAACTCCTCCTTTCAATCTCTCAGGAAAAGTCTGGTTTACCTCCCTTTGACCCGGGCCGATTTTCCCCTTCGGCCTTCTGCCCCCCTCTTCCCCCTCGGGCCACCGCCGGCCCAGCCCCTTCGGCCTCGCCCCCCCGCTGGGCCGCGCCAGGCCTCTCGGCCCGCGCGCGCCGGGCACGTGCGCCGCACGTGCCGAGAGAGAGAGAGAGCGCTCCGCTCTCTTCTCTCTCTCCCGCTCCCTCGTCGTCCTTTTTCCCTCTCACCCCGTCCCGTTCCGTCGACGGCGACCGCCTCCTCCCGGCCCCGCCTACGCGCGTGCCGCCAAGGGGCCGAGCGCGCGCCCCCTCTCCGCTTTTTCCCCTTCCCGTTTCGGTAAGGGGGCAACCCCTCTTTTTCCCCCTTTTTGCTTTCTTCTCCGACCGGCCGGTGTCACCGCTGCCGCGCTTGGCCGCTAGCGCGGGGAGCGCCAGCGCGGTCCTCTCGCCGCGCTCCACCGCCTCTCCCCCGGCCGAACCGACCTAGCGCCCCCCCTATAAAATTTTTCCCCTCGCCCCCGGCCGCCATCACCGTCTCCCCGAGCTCGCCCCCTTCCCGCTGCCGCCGCCACCCTGTCGCACCGTCGCGCCGTCGCGCCATCACCCCTCTTGCTTCCCGCCGCCGCGAGGAGAGGAACCCGGTGCCCTCTTCTTCCCCGGCCCGGGACCACGCCACACCGCCGCCTCGCGCCGTCACCCCCGTCCCCGGCGAGCTCCTCCCGTCGCGGTAATTTCTTTCTCCCCCCTTCCGCCTCCTCTTTCTCCCCCGGTCTAGGAGCTAGGTAGCCCGTAGGATCCCCCTCCGGCCACCGCCGTGGCCGCCGTTTTCCCCTCTGCTCCCTATTCGTGCTGCCATAGTCGCCGCCGTCGCCCGACGCCTTCTCCCCTCATTCGCCCGGCCGGCCTACGTGGCCGCCACGCAGGCGCCACGCGAGCGCCAGCCGGCGCACTCCCTCTTTCCCCTCCGTGCGCTCGGTCCGCGTAGACCGCGCCGCCGACGGGCGGGCCCCGCCCTAACGCCGCACGGCAGGCACGGTCCACCGGATCGGCCGACCGTGTAGGCCGCGGCCTGCCCCGGCCCAACGGCCTCCTTCTCGCGCATCGGCCGGGCCGCGTCGCCAGGCCGGCCATCTGGGCCTCCTTGGCCGACCGGCCCAGTCGGTGTAACGCCCGTTTTGTCGCGGCGTAGCGGGAAAACTAATCTGCTAAAAACCCTAATTACGAAATTTTGCTCTTCGGTTGAGTCTTGTCGTGTGCCAAGGTCTCGTGTCTCCCCTCTCAGTTCAATCCCGGAGAAAACCGCGAAATCGGATCTCAAATCCGAGCCCTAATCCTCCCAAAACCAAACCCTCAGTAAAAGTCTGTTTTACCTCCCTTGTGCCGGGCCGATTTCCCTTCTCGGCCTGTCCCCTTCCCTCTCCTTCCCCTCGGGCCGCTGCCGGCCCAGCCCCTCTCGGCCTGTTTTCTTTTTCCCCCTCTCCTCTTCCTTCCCTGGGCCGCCTCCCGGCCCAGCTCTCTCCCGCGTGCCGCCTGCCCGGCCGCCTTCTTTTCCTGCTGGGCCGCGCCAGGCCGCTCGGCCCGTGCACGCCGCGCACGTGCCCCGCACGCGTCGAGCCGAGAGAGCCAGCGCTCTCTCTCCCCGCGCGCGCGCCCTTACCCAAATCGGCTAGGAGGCAAGCCTCCTTTTTCTTCCCCTTTCCCCCTTTTTCCCGACCGGCCGGCGTCACCGCTGCCGCCGTTGGCCGCTAGCGCCGGAGTGCGCCGGTCCCCTCTCCGCGCCCCAAACCGACCTCCGCGAACCGCCTTTCTTTCCCCCCCCCCCGAAACCGACCTAAACCCCCTAAAAACCCCCCTCCGCCGGGCCGCCATTACTGCCCCCGAGCTCGCCCCTTCCCGCCGTCGCGCCGTCGCGCCACCGCCCCTCTCGCTGCCGCCGCCACAAGAAGAGGAGCCCGGCGCCCTCTTCTCCCCCGGCTCGAGCCGCGCCTCACCGCCGTGCCCGCGCCCGCGCCGTCGGCCTCCTTCCCGGCTTGCCGCCCCGCCGCGGTAAACCTCCTCATCCTCTCCCCCTCTCTTTTTCCCTCCGTCGGTTTAGGCCGATTAGCCAACCGTAGGACCCCCTCCGGCCACCGCCGTGACCGCCGTCGCCTTCTCCCCGCCCCGGCGCCGTTACCCCCCTTTTTCCTTTTCTCCCCGTCGGCGTCGGCTGTCGTCTCAATCCGCCGCCGTCGTGTCCCGCTCCGATCCGAGCCGTGGGCTCGTTCTCTCTCTCTCTCTCTCTCCACCGGCGCCTACCGACGCCGTCCGCCCTCTCCGGCTCGCCGCCCTCGCCGGAGCACGCAGCCGCCGCCGCCGCTCGGGCCGAGCCCTGCGTCGTCGGCCGTCGTCTTAATCCGCCGCCCGTCGGCTCCCGTCGTCGGCTTCGACCGCCAGGCCTGCATCGGCCGCTTTTCTTCCCGTCGGCTCCCGCCGTCGGCTCGGCCGTTTTTCTTCCCGTCGGCTCCCGCCGTCGGCTCGGCCGCATTTCTTCCCGTCGGCTCCCGTCGTCGGCTTCGGCCGCCAGCCTGCATCGGCCCATCGGCCTCCCTTGTCGGCCCGTCGGCTCCCGCCGTCGGCTTCGGCCGCCAGCCTGCATCGGCCTATCGGCCTCCGGCCCATCGGCCGCTAGGCCCATCGGCCAACCCTCCGCTCACCGATCGGCCGTGGGCCAATTCCTTGGGCCATCGGCCGGTCCATCAGTCCCCTTGGCCCAACGGCCTCCTTGCTCGGCCTAGGCCGATTCCCTTCGGGCCGCCGGCCCAATTGTTTCGGCCGCGCCCGCTCCAATCCTTTGGGCTGCTCTTAGCCGCCCGAATTAAAGTCTAATTGGCATCCCTCCTTCTTTTCTTTTCAGGGAATTATTAATTAATTATTAATTCCTTTTCTTTATTCCAGAAAATCCTTTAATCTTCGGAAATTCATATCTTTTCAACCGTTCGTCCGATTGACTCCGTTCCACTTCCAAAATTCCTCAAAAATCGAGATCTACCTAATGGCACGCTTAGTGGTCTTTAATAGGGCTTCTTTTTATCGCTTTGTTGAGTCGTCTCGTTTCGCGTGTAGTCTCGGAGCCCGAAGACCCGCAGTGCGCGGATTTCGAGGAAGAAGCTCAAGATCTCGAGCAAGGCAAGTCACCTTTGATCAATTGAACCCATAATTTAAATTAAGTATTTTGATTCCGCAAACTATGCATGACTTAGGTTACACTTGACACTTGGCCTCGGTTTGCAATACAACCGGCAGGCCCTACCCATTTGCTGCATTCACCTTCCTTGATTATTGAATACCCTAACACCCTTGTCACCCCTCAGGTGATGCCTCGGTATCCGTACCTCGTGTACGAATATCGGGACTCCCCTCAAACTTTAAAATTGATCACCTGGGTAAAACTTGAGTTTACAAAATGCTTGGAAAACCCGACACTTGGGTCGGTGTCTTGAAAACTAAAGTGAGTTTCTAAAACTCGCGGTACGGGAGACGTACTGGAGGTACGGTCTGCCCGTTCTCGCTCTAAGGACCGATTCCTTGGGAATTACATCCAAGCATATGTCAAGTACGACCACATGGGTGATATGGGACGCCCCTGGCTGAGTAATTAGCTAGGCCAGGGAAATCTTGATGCCAAGGGACAAGTGGATTCGCCGGGGTGGTGTCGGGGAGGACCCCTGGGCTTCCTGGCACAGTATGGTCTGGGACCTAACCTGGTGTTGGTCCGTGGGACCCCTCCCGTTGGCATAAGATGACCCTGAGTCGGCTTTCGAAATGCCTTGTCGTGAAAGCCTTAAGGTCGCCAGACGTGACCGAGGGTCGCGGGCTGGGTGATTCGGGGTTAGTAACGTCGTGTGGGTAAAGTGTACCCCCTCTGCAGAGGTTAACAACTGTTCGAACAGCCGTGCCCACGGTCATGGGCGGATGTGAGGTGATTCCTTAGCGTAGTTTTATTGAACACCTTGTGAACTGCTGTTGGTGTGAGGTTTTCCGTTCTGTGCTTGGTTTAAGGCTGTTGAAGCAGCCGGAGTCGGTGACGATTGGCAGGGAGCCTCTCGTACCGATGTGTTGACTTGTGGCTGTTGAAGCAGCCGGAGTCGGTGACGATTGGCAGGGAGCCTCTCGTACCGGCGTGTGTGAGTTGTGGCTGTTGGAGCAGCCGGGTCGGTGAACGATTGGCAGGGAGCCTCTCGTGCCGACAAGAATCAATCGATACATTTTCACTGCTCCGGCCGGATGAGACGCACTTTCTCATCCGTGTCGTTGAGAAGCACTACTTAGATGTTTCTAAAGTCTTAAACTAAAATCAATTGTGAAAAATAACTGGCTTTCCCTTGAAGCTTGCATTAAACACTTAATTCCCCTGACTTGCTGAGTACTCCCGTACTCACCCTTGCTCTATATAATTAAACCCCCCCCCAGTTCTCGAAGACGAAGAGGTGGACCCTGCTGATGAAGAGTTCTTCCAGGAGCAAGCAGACTTCGAGCAGTAGTAGGGTTTCGGCCTTCCCCAAGGCTTTGCTTGTGGCTTAGGGCTAGTCTCCGCTTTCCGCTTCCGCCTTTTTGTAATGCTGTTGTGAACTCGGGTTCTGTCCGCAGTTCCAACCTTGGTTGTAATCCTACTCTTAAATAAAGAGACCGCTGTTGTTGTGATATTCAGTCTTCCTGTTGTACCAGCGCTATTTCCTGGGACTGGTACAGGCATACAGGTCAATCTGGACCGCTCTAACCTGGTCTCCGCCCGGGGCCAGTTTGGGGCGTGACAGTCGGCCTCGGCCCCTCTCTCTCCCCTCGGCCACTCGGACTTTTTCGCTCGGGCCGCTCGGCCCACTCAGCCACTCGGCCTCCTGCCATCGGCCTCGGGCCCATCGGCCGCTAGGCCCATCGGCCTCCCCCCTCGCGCGCCGATCGGCCGAGGGCCGATCCCTTCGGGCCGTCGGCCCAATTATTTCGGCCGCGCCCATTCTATTCTTTTGGGCTGCTCTTAGCCGCCCAAAATAAAGTCTAAACTGCATCCCTCCTTCTTTTCTTTTTCCAGGGAATTAATAATTCCTTTTCTTATTCCAGAAAATCCTTTAATCTTCGGAAATTCATATCTTTTCAACCGTTCGTCCGATTAACTCCGTTCCACTTCCAAATTTCCTCAAAAATCGAGATCTATCCAATGGCACGCTTAGTGGTCTTTAATAGGGCTTCTTTTTATCGCTTTGTTGAGTCGTCTCGTTTCACGTGGAGTCTCGGAGCCCGAAGACCAGCAGTGCGCACGGATTTCGAGGAAGAAGCTCAAGATCTCGAGTAAGGCAAGTCACCTTTGATCAATTGAACCTATAATTTAAATTAAGTATTTTGATTCCGCAAACTATGCATTAATTAGGTTACACTTGGCACTTGGCCTCGGTTTGCAATACAACCGGCAGGCCCTACCCATTTGCTGCATTCACCTTCCTTGATATTTGAACACCCTAACACCCTTGTCACCCCTCAGGTGGAGCCTCGGTATCCGTACCCCGCGTACGAATGTCGAGACTCTCCTCAAACTTTAAAATTGATCACCTGGGTAAAACTTGAGTTTACAAAATGCTTGGAAAACCCGACACTTGGGTCGGTGCCTTGAAAATAAAGTGAGTTTCTAAAACTCGCGGTACGGGAGACGTACTGGAGGTACGGTCTGCCTGTTCTCGCTCTAAGGACCGATTCCTTGGGAATTACATCCGAGCATATGTCAAGTACGACCACATGGGTGATATGGGACGCCCCTGGCTGAGTAATTAGCTAGGCCAGGGAAATCTTGATGCCAAGGGACAAGTGGATTCGCCGGGGTGGTGTCGGGGAGGACCCCTGGGCTTCCTGGCACAGTATGGTCTGGGACCTAACCTGGTGTTGGTCCGTGGGACCCCTCCCATTGGCATAAGATGACCCTGAGTCGGCTTTCGAAATGCCTTGTCGTGAAAGCCTCAAGGTCGCCAGACGTGACCGAGAGTCGCGGGCTGGGTGATTCGGGGTTAGTAACGTCGTGTGGGTAAAGTGTACCCTCTCTGCATAGGTTAACAACTGTTCGAACAGCCGTGCCCACGGTCATGGGCGGGTGTGAGGTATTCCTTAGCGTAGTTTTTAACTGGGATCCTTGTGAACTGCTGTTGGTGTGTGAGTTCCTCCTTCCTGTGCTTAAGTTGGGCTGTTGGAGCAGCCAGTGTCGGTGAACGATTGGCAGGGAGCCTCTCGTTCCGACGGGTTTGATTTGTGGCTGTTGGTGCAGCCGGTGTTGGTGAACGATTGGCAGGGAGCCTCTCGTGCCGACAAGAATCAATCGATACATTTTCACTGCTCCGGCCGGATGAGACGCACTTTCTCGTCCGCGCCATTGAGAAGCACTTACTTGAATGTTTCTAAAGTCTTAAACTAAAATCAATTGTGAAAAATAACTGGCTTTCCTTTGAAGCTTGCATTAAACACTTAATTCCCCTGACTTGCTGAGTACTCCTGTACTCACCCTTGCTCTATATAATTAAACCCCCCCAGTTCTCGAAGACGAAGAGGTGGACCCCGCTGATGAAGAGTTCTTCCAGGAGCAAGCAGTCTTCGAGCAGTAGTAGGGTTTCGGCCTTTCCCCAAGGCTTTGCTTGTGGCTTAGGGCTAGTCTCCGCTTTTCGCTTCCGCCTTTTTGTAATGCTGTTGTGAACTCGGGTTCTGTCCGCAGTTCCAACCTTGGTTGTAATCCTACTCTTAATAAAGAGACCGCTGTTGTTGTGATAATCTATCTTCCTGTTGTACCAGCGCTATTTCCTGGGACTGGTACAGGCATACAGGTTAATTTGGATCGCCTTACACTGGCCTCCGCCCGGGGCTAGTTTGGGGCGTGACAATGGAGGTATGGCGATGGGGTCAACATGGGCATCGAAGTCGTCGGTGGTAGAGGATTTGGTCTAACAGTAGCAGCGGCCCTTGCCTGCATGGTCACCTCTTATGCCTACTGTTGTTGTTGCATTTGCCGAAACATGTCCTGCCTCAGGGCCTTGTACTTTGCTCTTGGCACAGGGGTGCTTCAACACGTGTCTGTCGTCCTCCTCGCCCGCAGCTGCTATCGAAGCATGTACATGCACCGTCGAAGTCACATGGGCGGTGTCGCCTCTTGCTTCGACTTGCGCCTGCGGTTCGGCTTCGACTTCGGCTTCATCCTCATATCTCCGAGGAGCCGCTCTCTTCCTCACAGACTTCCTCTTTGCTGGCATTAGCTTCGACCGGGGTTTCCCAGGGTCGGCACCAACTGTTGTTGTATGACAAACACTCGGCAGGTTTCACTCAGGCTTATGGAAAATGTAAATAAAAACATGTATTAATTGAGAAAAATTGGATCCCCAATTACATACCCATTGGGGTCTATTTATAGGTTTAGACCCTAGATTTACAACCCTGGGGTTCTTGTATACTAACGAGGGCCTGTTTGGTAGAGCTCTAACTCTTAAATTTAGCTCCAGGAGTTTGGTCTGGAGTGAAGTTGTGGAGCAACCTAAATCTAGCCCCATATTTCTAGTTCATTTTGTGAGAGCACTCCACCCAGCTTCGCTCCCATTTTAGGTGGAGCTGAAACTGTTTGGCTGTACTCTAGCTCCACAAGAGGTGAAGCTAGAGCTAAAGCTGTGCCAAACAGGTCTTGAATTTACATGATCGCTCTTATGACAGGGACGTCTACATGGGTAACAGTGGTCCTTTGACCTAACCTACTAGCCCATGAGACCTAAAGACCTCCTCTTGGGCTGCTCATTGGCCTCCCTGAGCAGTAGGCCGGTCACTGCCCAATCGGCTTCGTAACCTGATAGAGGGGCTTCGCCGCTTGTAGATGCTTCGTCATCTTGCGTCTCGCTTTGTAGCTTGGTGGGTCCGTTTCGGCAGGTTTGGTCGAAGGTTATCATGTGACATGTCTCTAACAGAGAGAGATCGTATGAACAGTTCAACAACATGAGGCTTCAATTTGTAATAACGAAATGTGTTTAAGCATTTCTCTAGCTTCTTTCAATAAACGATGTGTGATACGCGCGCTTCCCTTCGTAACTCTTTAACAATTAGCATGTTCCCAGGAGTAAGTGTGGTTTTCCTGAACTTCTGCAGGTTGCACTAAATTATCAAACTGTAGGACCGTATTATTATATTCTCTCCTCTGGTTGTGCTTTTTATGGTCGGTATCACGTATGAACGTCGTCGAAAGAAGATTTTCTCGTGGCAGCGGATAATACGGTTATTTTGTGTTCTTATCTAGTATTCATTTTAGATAATCTCAGTTTGCAAGCTTGTTTAGGGCGCTGGCTCTGTTTTCGCATGATCTGTTCGCTTGTTCACATATATAGCTTGGCCACTTCCCAATCAACCACAGAACACATATTAATATTACACCTCAGAATCAGATTGATGGATTTCTCAAAATTCCAATGGTGCCACGTCACATATTACACATATTACACCACACCCCGCCCCCGCAATGCTCCTGTGACGTACCTAAAATTACCGCGAGAAGCACTCAAAATTCGTTGAATCTCATCGCAGGTTGAATCCTGCCATTGTCCAGCCTTATTATCGTCCATTTTAATAGTTGTTATATTGCCGAAAGAGCGTTTGTTATGCACATCTGCTTGTGCGAAATAAGTTTCTTATGTTCTCTGTATATAATTATTATTATAACTTATAAGGTTGCCTCCTTTTATGTCACAGATATTGCCTCTGTTTCATACGAAGATACGAACAGGTGGAACTCATTCAGCTGAATTTCTATTGTGGCCATGATTCTCAACAAGTTGTTCGTCATAATGTTATGCGTCTCATGAAATTTGGAGGTAGCAGTTTCACAAGAGGTAGTAGTCTCATCAAATTGAAATTTGGAGGTAGTAGCCTCACTGAGACCATCTCCTTCCAAGTTACTCCTTCCGTTCCAAATTACACTACTAAAGAAACCCTCATAAGGACCGGCCTTATAGGTGCCGGTTCATTTAAAACCGACACCTATAGAGTTTTTTTCACGTTTGCAGGATGAAAAATAAAAAACTGGTACATTTAAAAAAGTATAGGTGTCGGTTCATTAGTTAAAACCGGTACCAATATCATAGGTACTGGTTTTTAAAAGAACCGGTACCTATAATATATTATAGGTGTGTTAACGATCAAATTTGGTAAATCAAATATTGGATTTGAAGATAGAATCGAAGCGGATTTGGAGGAAGCTGGCGGTTACCAAAACAGAGCAGGAATCGGTTGGTGACCGAATCGGCTACGGTGTGTATCGGCTGGTGACCGAGTCGGCTATCGTGACCATCGGCTGAGACAGAGTCGGACAAGGATAGCCGATGTAGCCGATTCCGATAAGAAGATAACAGAGTCTTTGTCAGGTTCGGTTGATGAGCTTCATAAGGATTCCCACGTACGGATTGGGTCCGAAGAAGGGAATTGTATCTATTAATTAGGATATAATGTTAGTTTCCTAATAGATATTGTCGGTTAGAGTTTGTATTAGGGAATTATCTTCGATATGAGTTGTAATAGAGATAAGAGTCGTGTCCGACAAGGACAAATTGTGTAATTCTGGGTATAAATTAAACTCAGGTTCGTGTAAAGAAGAGAAGGGATCAATACAACAACTTCGGCGCATCGCCACCTTTACTCTTTCATTGTTTTCGACGAGTTCTTGCTTTCGAGTTGGGCTGCATCGGTTTCGATCTCCAGCAAGAGGTAAAACTTGTTATGGTGGCTTGCGCTCTCGGGATTAGTGCTTCCATCTTTATGACACTCTGATCCTGCTTGTGTGAATCGTCGAGTTATCATATATATTGTATAATCTGAATTGATATCAATATATAACTTAGATCGGTTGGTGTCTGTTTCACAGAAAAGCAACCGATAGAGTTATACATCGCTGTTGATCTAGATTATACAATATATCTACCATCTCGAAAAGGTTTTCATCGACTTGATCATCTAGACATTATGTTTCTTTACATGTTTGGTGCTGCATCAGTTAGGTTTGACCTACTAAATCATGTTTAGAACCATAGTTTCTAGCCTGTCTATGATTGCTAATAGAGATAGCGTCGGGGTTTCAGCCGATCTTACCTGGTTTAATTATCTTGTTATCTTGATATATTAAATCTGCCCTTTATATTGAGATATTAACTTAGTAAAATATATTGAGCTTGTTGTCAAATCTGGTTAGGATCATCTTAACATTAGTTTGACGAGTTGTTTAATATATTTTGTTCATGATAATATCTCTGTATAAAGTAGTATCGGAGTACTAGCCGATACATGTTAGATTTACCCAATCGGCTATGCTATGAACTTGTATAAATCTATGCTTTATAATATATTTAGGCATAAGTGATTTATACTGTCTCGGCGCCCTGTCCGATCTATCCCAATCACTTGGTTTAAATATATTTTGAGACTTAGATTATATTTGGTTGATATCTACAGCCGATTGAGTAGGTTTAGCTTTATCTTGCTTTGTCTGTTATAGCCGATTTAATGCATCTTGCATCGGCTCAATGCTCAATGATATGTCATCGGTAAGCCAGCCGATCGGCTATCATTGGTGGATTTAATTGCGTTTTCTTTGTTTCTTATTGGTTGCAGGATCAAACCAATTGGCACGCCTAGAGCCCGGAAGAAATCTTTGGACCTGCACTGGAGTTAAGCAGATCTCCCAGGCCAGTGTGTGTTTTTTGCATCAACAAGGTGCCGATTAATTAAAAAACCGATACCTATAATATATTATAGGTGTCGGGTCTTTTCAAAAACCGGCGCCTATACCAAACCGAGCTGACCTGGGCGAGCAAGCTGAGACAATCGACCTGGGATATAATCCACTCGCGCGTCGCCCTCTCGATCCTTATCCACTCGCGCCGTCCTCTGCCGCGCCTCCTCGCCCCTGGCCTCCTCCGCGGCGCCCTCCCCTTCCCTTCCCTCTCGATAACACCCGTGTTTTTCTAAAAATCGCAGTTTAGGATTTATTTTAGCGTCGCTCTTTCTTTTCGTTCAAAATCTCCAAAAATTTCAAAGTTAGTTTTAATCTTGTTTTTATTTATTTATTTCTCGGTCATATCAAATCATTTCCTTCCCGTTCAAATATTCCAAAATATTTTTGGATTTCTACCGTCCGATGATTATCCGTTCCTTTTTTTTTCGTACCCGGAGTACTTTGCAAGCGAATTAGGTTCATCCAACACTCGTATAGACATACTTCTTTTTCCCAATTTTCTTAAGCTCCTTGTAAAACCGATGGTTAGGCACCGTCCTGCCAGTGCACAATGAAAGTTTGCCACCGTCTCTATCTTCTCCGCTCAAGTTAGGCATCGATCCGTGCCGCTTGCCAAGCAGGTCTGGCAGCATTAACAGCCAGGAATGCCTATAGATGGAGAAGAAGCACAGGTGCATCAATGGCCATTCTCGTCGCCAAGTTCTTCTTACAGAATCACTATGGACAGTATAAATACCTAGGAAACAGTATAAATACCTAGGAAACTTACCGTGGAGTTCCTCAGTCACTTCACCACTCCATTTTTACCACTCCGAAACCGATTCGTCGAAGTCCCGGAGTTCGTCGTGTCAAGGTGGCCGACCCCTTCCTCCCCTTCTGTTCTTCTGCTCGGTCCTCCTCCCTCTTCCTCCCCGGCCGAGCCGTCCCTTCCCTCTGCCGGCGCCGATGCAGCTGCCAGCCGCCAGCGCCAGGCCATCCGCCGGTACCAAGCCGCCAGCTGTGCACCGCAGCCGGCGCCCAGCCGACCGGCCGTCGCCCCTGTGCCGACCGGCCGCCGCTCCCAGCCGCCGGCCGACGTCGACCAGCCGCCGGCCGACACCNGCCTAGCCGCCAGCCCCGCCGCCGCGCGCCCAGCCGCCGGCCAACTCCGCTCCCAGCCGCCGGCCAACTCCGCTCCCAGCCGCCAGCCCCGTCGCCGCGCGCCGTCGCCGCCCAGCCGCCTGCCCACGCCGCTGCCCCTCCTCCTGCTGCTCGGGAGAGAGAGGGAAAAGAACAGAGAAAGAAAAGAAAGCAAGAGGAAGAGATCAGAAGGAGAAAAAAAAAGTGGGACCCACGGCCCCACATCTCTCCCTCCACCTTTGACCTTTGACCAGCTGGGCCCCACTTGGAATATTCCTCTTTATTCTTTAATCCCGTCAAAAATCCCCAAAACTTCAAAAATCCATATCTTTTCATTCCAAACTCTGTTTGACTCCGTTCAAATTCCAAAATCTTTCTAAAATTCCCCTCTATTTAATGACACTGTCTTTTTCATGTTTTATTTTGCTTTAACAGTGGTTTTATGTATTGTTTGTTTTATCGCGTTTAGAGCCCGAGACGGACGGAGGATTCGCGTAGGAGTTCGACGCTCCGTTCGTTGTCGCGGAATAAGGCAAGCCCCCTTGACCATTTATTGAACCTATAATTTTTAATTAAGTATTTTGTTTGCCAAATTGCATGATTTAGGTCACACTGTATTGGCCACGATTCCAATATGGATCATCGGACCTTCCCAGTAGTCGCACTTTTAATATGTAGGAGTTGATGAACCTTTCCTTTGTAACTCCACTAAGGCTGTGTTCGGCTCCATCCATTCCCAGCGCGCACAGTGAACACGGAAAACGGAGCGATCCATTAGCGCGTGATTAATTAAGTATTAGCTAAATTTTTTTTCAAAAATGGATTAATTTGATTTTTTTAAGCAACTTTTGTATAGAAACTTTTTGCAAAAAATTGCACCGTGTAGTAGTTTGAAAAGCGTGCACGGAGGAAAAGTACTATGCGCGTTCCCAGCACCCTCAGCCGAACACAGCCTAAATATTTTGCATCGGTATTCACAATGCCGAAGTAGATTACCTACAGGTCACAATTGTACTGTCGTGCGGGGAAAACTGGGATACTTATTATTGCTCATTTATTTTGAAAACCCGGCAAGACATCGGTATGGTTATGAAGAAGATAAGTGTTTTGCAAAAACTTGATAATGCAAGAGTTAGTACCTTGGTGGTTTAGCTACGCATTATCCATGAGGACCATTTCCCTTTGGGAAATTCATCCGAACATATGACAGTACGACCACACGGGTATAATGGGATGTCCCTGGCCGAGTAAATAGCTAAAACATAGGTGTCCGGCATGTTAACGGTTGAGGAGCACTGATATGGTGGCGGATATGACCATCTCCTGCAGTGGGGATGTGTCGGAGTCCATACGGTGGGGCCTGAGTAGACGAGGGCTTGAAATTTGGCATGATGCTTGGTGGAGAGATTCTACCCAACTATGGGACACGGGATATTTATGGGTTGGTTATGGAAAAGCCTTGTAGCGAGCTCTCCTTTCTCGGCCATGTCTGATTCACATGTGTTCGGTAATGCGAGAAGTCCGCGGTGTGTGGGTAAAGCGTGCAACCTCTGCAGAGTTTAGTCAAACTGTTTAAACAGCCGTGCCCACGGTTTTAGGCGGATGTGAGGTGTTTCTCATAGCGTAGTGTTTGTTTTAAACTTAATAAATTGATTCTTGGGATGGGGACCGTTACCAGAGTTTGCATTTGTTGCGAACGGCCAGCCTTCGTGGTTGGAAACGAGTCTGTGTGACTCGGAGTGTCGATTGGCACCAAGGTGTGGTTTGGTCACCGAGATGATCGAGGTAGAGTGGCTGAGATGGCCGAGTAGTGTTGGGATTGCACAGGTGTTTGTATTGAGGATTACTACAGTGATAGGTTGTTGCAAAGCAACCTGTGGAATGGAGTGAGGCGTGAGCCTTACTTCGAAACTAAAAACTGTCACACTAGAGGTTTACAACTAAATTATTTATAAATCTTGGTTTTCTAAATAAAACCATTCCACCCCTTGCTACTGGCCTTGCACGTCATATTTTTTTCCAGGCTTGCTGAGTATGCTGAGTATTCATCCTTACTATTATTATTATTTAAAGAGTTAGAAGAAGGATACCTCGATCCTTCCACCGGGGCCTACTTTCAGGAGCAGGCCGAGTACGACTTCTTTGGGTTTCAAGCCTAGTTCCCAAACCAAGCCTATGGATTTATGGTTGTCTTTATGCTTCATGTCACCTTCCACTGTTGTTATGTTTCCGCTTGCGTTTACCTTGTCGTTTCAGTGTTTATACCAATCTGGGGTTTGTCCACGACGGTAGTGTTTATGACCTCCACCAATATTGTAATAAAAGCTTTGTATTTCTGGATTCCACTATTATTCTGTGAGTACTAGCTCATGTATCTTGGGACTGGTATTGTAATCACAGATAATATTGTGACCTCCAGCCTATGCCGGCTGATTTTCTAGACCAACATAGTTTGGGGCGCCACACCCTCCCCCTCCCCCTCTCGGCTCCTCCGCCGTGCCCTCCCCCTCCCCCCTCGCCTCCTCCTCCGCCGCGCCCTCCTCTCCCCCTCTCCTCCCCTTCCGGCCCCCTCCCCCCTTGCCTCCTCCTCCGATCCGTCGCCCTTCCCTCCCCCTCCCCCCTCTCCCAGTCGGCAAGCAGCGTCGCTCGTGAGCTCGCGTGCCATCGGATCTGGTCGCGGCGAGGGACCCCGGCAGCGACCTCAGCGTGGAGAGGGATGGGTACGGTGACCTCAGCGAGGAGAAGGACCCAGCGGCCGGTGGCGACCTCGTGTGGAGAGAGGGACCCCGACAGCAACCGATAGGGATTGACGAGTGAGTTTGTATGTGCATCTTGCTTGTTCATCTGTGATGGGAATTGTTGTCGTTTGTTGTTGATGATCTGTGATGGGATTATTGTTGTTCATATCTGTAATTGGTGATGAATTGGATTAGGGATTGCTTGAATGGGGATTATTGTTATTCATCTGCTTGATTTGTGATCTGTGAAAACATGCTTGAATGGGAATTGTTATGCTTGAATGAAAAATCTGTGCATCGGCTCGGCTTGTTTTTTTTTAATCGAAGAGAGCACAAAGGTGCCGGTTCTACGACCAGTGTCATTGGTGCCGACCAATTGATACCGGCTGGGAATCGACACCTATTATCGATTCCCAACCAGCACCTATAGTTGTTTTTTACTAATGTTATAAGACCTATATTTTTTTACACAACGATTTTCAATAACATACTTTGATCATTAATTTATTTTTTAATAACATATTTTGATCATTAATTTATTTTATGTTATGTTCCCAACGAATATGAAATTAACATCACATAAAAGTACTTTAAAATATAAAAATAGTGATATAACATGCATAAACTTACGATATATATAGTTAGTATGATTATTAGTTAAAAGTTACCAAGTTTGATTTTGCTCAAAAATAGGACATCCTATAATTTGGGACGAAGGAAGTCTAAACTTATATAACTGGTTGACAGAAACATTAAAATTCAGCAGATAAGCTAAGTATAACATAACTTCACTGAATTAGTCGTCCAGGGACAGCACCAGCACGCACGAAGATAGTTAACTCGTTTGACAGATACATCAAATTCAGCAGAAAAGTTCAGAACAAGGCTTCAAATGAACTGCAGACTGCCAAGTATCATACTGTGCCACCTCATCTAATTAAATTTCCCATTGTTCTTGAGGTCCTGCTGATCATCATCATCCTCCAAAAAAGGCGCCGCATATCCAATTGAGAACAAAGTCAATGAGGATCCTCCAAACAGCCATGGTGATATGATTGCACCTCGCTGCTCCTTAGCCCACCTGCAAATTTGTGAGGGAGAAAAGGATGAATATCAAGAAGGCAGTATCAGGCAGAGAACACAAGTCAAGAACATGCAGAGATACCTCTCAGTTAAGTTGCGAAGCTTTTCCTTTTTGAACAAATTATCAATATTCTGCAGCAGTGGATGAACCTATATAGCACAAAATTATCAATGTTTGCTATCATGTTAACTGGTGGTTAAAGAAGCTCAAACTCCCCTTTGTGTGTGTTGGCATGCTAGCTTGCCCCATTTATTAAGGTGTGCTATAGATCTGGAGTAATAGTGACAAACACTCCTTGCCGCTATTGGCTTCATATGAAATTGCACTTTAGTTGCTGACATGACTTGTTCAAAATACATTTTGAAATGCTATACTTGGATGAAACCAGAGATCATGTACATTTTTCTTGGTTGCAAAACATGTGTTGATATGTCAAACCTATCTAACTAACCCCCATATGCCATGGGAGAACATACGGTTTCTATGTTTTGAGATGAGGCTTTTGATATGTTTTGGGTATATTTATGATAATTATGTTCTCATGTAGATAATTTTTTTAGGGAGTAATTATTTTGACCACAAGAATAACAATTTTCAAAGTAGTTTTATGAATGAATGAATGAATTTATTTGGTTCATCCTCTCGAGAATATAAAATACTCCAACTTACCCCTTCCAATCCACAACTATCCAAATAAACATAAGCGGATTGAGCGAGGGATTGGTCGTGGGGAGTGGGATGAACCCAATCCAATACCTGCCAAAGAAAAGCCTAACGGCAAGGGATTCAATCCGCCTCCCTCAAAGGCCATGTTGGTTTAATCCCCTCCAATTCCACACCACAATAGATCTATTGTGGTATTAATCCCAGATCCCCTTTGGGTGAGGGGTTATTAAACAAACATGGGGAAAGGGATTATCCGCACAAGAGGGAGGGAGAAGATCGAAGATTAGGGAAAGGGAGCAAACCTCCTCCTTGTTGCTTGCTGTGCGGAGGAGACTCAAGAGACGGTGCTTCGCTGGTGGGATGTCGTCCAAGGAGCGGCCGCCGTGGAGAAGCCGACGCGCAGGGGCCGACAACCACCACCTCCACCTGTGCGCGGAACCCATCATCGTTCTCTTCTCGATCGCTCTCGGTGGACTGGTGATGGTGATGGTGACGGCTAGGGTTTCGTTTCATGTGATGTGTTCTGGCCTTCCTGGGGGTTGGCTAGTGGGCGCCGCCGCGCGACCCCACTAAGACGTCGACGCTATTAGCGGTAATTACCGTAATTACCATTAATTATTAATTATGATAACTAGCATTATTTCTAAAAAAACATACACAAATAATTTAGTTAAAAGTTTTAAAATAATATTTGAAAGTTCTAAAAATTTGATTTGTTTTTAAATTTTGAGTTCAAAGTTTTCAAAATTTGAGATGAAAATTTTGAAATTATGACTTGAAAAGTTTCATAATTTTGAATTGAAAGTTTTGAAATTTGACTTTGAAAGTTTTTAAATTTTCAGCTAAAAGTTTAATTTTCCCTCGTTTTGAAATTTTTAACTCAGATATGAAAACTTTCATCTTATAATTCAAAACTCAAATTTACAAAAGAAAATCAGAATTTAAGTTGAAACACTGTTTAAAGAAAAGAAAAAAAATCACGTGAGGTCGTGCGCGGCTCCCACCGTCCCCACCCCATCTCTCATGTGCCGTCTCCACTTCGTCCCTTGCGCGCGCAAGATGATTTCCTCACGCATACGCGCTAATTAGGATTGATGTGTATTCTGTCGCTGAGTTAGGCCTGAAAAGTAGAAAACAAAGCAAGGATAATAAAACGTATGTATGTATTTATGAAAATTATGAAAATTCTATTATTATTTATTACCCTACTATAGTTCACTAACATATTACTAGATCCTTTATACTTCATTCATCAAATCTAACGGCTGAAAATCATCCAATGTGTAACATACCTAAAATTTGAATTTCAAATTTTGCATCCAAAAATATCGAAAATGTTTTTCCTAAATGACAAGATATGCCTTTATAGTGGCAAGTTCCATTGAGCATCAGGGTCCCATACAAAATCAAGTGTCAACATCATCTTCATATGTTTTCTATTTGGAAAGCATAGGGCTTGCCGGAGTGGCTGAGAAGACACCAACTGTGAAGCCAATAATAACGACTCCAACATTCGCGTATGCTCGCTCAACTCTACGGGACATTACACCCGAGAGTGCTGAATTAACGCTACATACACACGAAAAACATAGATGAAATTTAAGATTAGAGGAGACATTGAGATCACAATATAAACTCTTTAGGTCTCATAAAAGTACCTATCAAGAGTCTGATCCAATGTTGCCATTTCCATTGATTTAGTACCTGTTTCCTTCAAGCGATCCAGAAGGATATCAACGTATAATGAGAGTGAAAATATTTAGTGTTAAACCTAACAATGCATGACTGAAGAACGACAATGATATACTTAAAGAACTTTAGTCCATCTTTTCAGTGTACAACAGGAATCAACAAATAGTAGAATCTAAGCAGCCAGGACCGCAACAATACCGCCTTAAACCTCCTTTGCCGATGCCGGCAAATATAATCTTCCGTAGACACCTTTCTACTCTCTTGTCTCTTCCAAGCTCCCATCTTACCTGCTGCTTACCACCCTTGCTCCTTGCTCCTGACAAACACCAGCGTCAAGCACCATAGCAGTAACGAATCCATCCCTAAGTTGGTGCAACTCCACTTGCTCCCGGAGTCTCTAACATTTAGGCTGTACGCTGCGAGAGGCTCTCTGCCTTCCTGAGATCCCTCCTCTCAAGATTTCTCTTGCTTTCGCCGACAAAGCAGACCAGATCGATCTGCAGGCATGTGCCTTCGTCTGATCTGATCCAGTTCCTTGTTTGATTCGTTTTTTTTATCGATTCCCCAATTTTGAACACCCAAACAAATAAATATTTTTTTATTATTTTGATTACTAGTTTATAATTCTATGCAGATCAAACAGAATTATTCGAATTTGAATCAAGGCAGTTAAACATCTAGAGGAATTTGGGCTGGAATACAATTTCTCCAATCAAAAACCTGTAGGACATCGCTTTATCAATTATTATGCTTACGAGTTAAACTACTTTACCCAAAACACAGATACACATGGAAGAGAGATGCAAATCTAGCCCTAGCTAATGGAGAGAACATGGATCCACTGAAGGGAGAAGGGGTGGGAAGGAGGGAGTGACGGGGAGCAAACCTCTTCCTTGCTGGTACTTGTTCTATGGGAAGGACTCGAGGCTGGCGGGGCGTGGCCGCCGTGGAGAAGACGGCGATGAGCAGGGGAACAGGTGAAGGCCCTGCTCGACGTCAGGTTGGGGTTGGACCCAGCCAACGCGGCGCGCGTCATTGCCCTCCCCATCGCCGACGACCACAACCTGTACGCGGAAGCCATTGTTGCCTCCCTCTTCTGCCTCGCGCTGCACCCTCTCCCCTTCGATTCCCTCCGGCTAGGGTTTCCTTTGATACTCTTCTTCTTCTTCTTCTCTTTCTCTCTCTTGCCTTCTCTCGTTTTTCTTCCTCGGCTTGCTGGACCGACGGCACCATTACTGGCCGAATGGGCCATGAAAGTAGAAGAATGGCCTCTTTATCTAGGAATAAGTTCACCTTAGGTCCCTTAACTTGTCGGCAAGTCTAAATTAAATCCCTAAACCGAAATACCAGGTATAATAGGTCTCTCAATTTACAAAACCAGATCACTCGAGGTCATAGGCAAAACCGGATCACCGAGATCATAGGCTGTATTATGTCCGGTTTTAACTGATGTGGCAAGCTGAGGTCATAGTTGTAAAATCTTTATTATTTTACTAATATATCGATGGGCATGACTATTGAGTATTAAATCTACTGAGATAAACAACAAATCAAAGATATGCACACTTTGCTATATTTATATCCACTGAAAGTTATATTAAACCCTGTCATAAACATTGCCAGTATATATATCTATAAACACAAAGCACACATAAGTGTGCATATATCTCTTTTAATAAATTGGACAAATGTAATTTAATGCTACCTACAGACATAAATATCCAAATATATGATATTTATGACAAGATTTAGTTGCAGTGGATATCTATATGAAGGAAGCATGCATATCTTGTGTTTTTAATGAGCTACTAGCATGTAGTATATCCTCTGTTTTTAATGAGGTTATCTGCACCTGAAGGATGATCATCCACAAGGATATAAATTAAATGGTAGGACCTTCATCTTGAAGATATACTACTATATAGTAGGCAAGCAGCGATGGAGCTTCAGCTTTCTCCAAATTTGGTACCGAAATCATCCAACGAGCAGAGCAGCTAAGAGTAATGGCCATCATCTCCATTGCCCATCTCCTCGCCGCCGTAGCTCTCATCTTCGCGGTGGCGGTGCCGGCCTCGGCCGGTCGGCTCCCTGTGCGGCTGAGGTTGTACATTCACGACATCACCGGCGGGCCGGGGCAGACGGCCGTGCAGGTGGTGAATGGCACCGGGCCGCTGCACCCGGCCATGCCGCCGGGCAGCCACTTCGGCGACACCATGGTGGTGGATGACCTCGTCACGGACGGCCCCGGCGTGGACTCCTCCAAGGCCGTCGGCCGCGCCCAGGGCTCCTACACGCTAGCGTGCCTGCGCGCCCCCGTGCTGGTGGTCTCCATCACCGTCGTGCTCACCGACGGGCCCTACAAGGGGAGCACCATCGTCATCGCCGGCCGCGACGACATCTCCGAGGAGGTGAGGGAGCTGGCGGTGGTCGGCGGGACGGGCCAGCTCCGGCGAGCCACCGGGCACGTGCTGTGGACGACGGCGAGGCTGGAGTCGCCGGTGCACATGGTGCTGGAGCTGGACGTGTACGCGTGGGTGCCCGCCCCGTCTGCTCCGGCTCGCCGTTGGTCGTCACTGCTGCGTGGCACAAACGTCGTCACGGCTGATGTTGATGTTGATGCTGCCTCTGATTCTTATTACTAGTTTGTTGATTCGTTGTGCATATGTCGCAATCGCAATCAATAGTATTTTCCTTCAATAATAATAAAAGGACAAAAGGATTGATAAATGTTCATTTCAGTACACGCATGGTGAGGTGATCGATATATAATGACCCTGCACCTGTAGCTGTAAAACATTTCTATTACTACAGTATATATCCAGTAAGAATTAATTCATCCTGCAGCTACTACTATATAATTGCATCCCCATTTTTCGTATTGCGAGTGAACCAACAAAAACAAACATAAAGAAATGGGTAGCTCCAGTGTTCCAGAGCACCGTCGGCAGCTTCTCGCCGCCGTGGCTCTGATCCTCGCCGTCGCGGCCGCCGTGCCGCCGGCCGCGGCGCGTCGGCAGCCGGTGCGGCTGAGGTTCTACATGCACGACATCGTGGGCGGGCCGGGGCAGACGTCGGTGGTGGTGGTGAAGGGGCCGGGGCCGGCGAACCCGTCCATGTCGCCGGGGAACAACTTCGGCGACACGGTGATCATCGACGACGTGGTGACGGAGGGCCCCAGCATGGCGTCCAGGGAGGTTGGGCGCGCGCAGGGGACGTACATGCTGGCGTCCATGGCGAGGCCGGTGTTCGTCGTCGACATCACAGTGGTGCTCACCTCGGGGCCATACAACGGGAGCACCATCGTGGTGGCCGGCCGCGACGACACCTCCGAGGAGGTGAGGGAGCTGGCGGTGGTCGGCGGCACCGGGATGCTCCGGCGAGCGTCCGGCCATGTGCTGTGGAGGACGGCCAAGGTGGAGTCGAAGCTGCACGCCGTGCTGGAGCTCGACGTGCACGCCTCGGTGCCTGCTGCTGATGCTGCTGCTGCTCGTAGCCATGGCCACCCACTGTCGATGAGCTCTGCCTCAGAGTAAACTCACAACCTAACTAATAATGCAGCACAACCACCATTTAGGTGTGCATTTATCCTTTTGTTACGAAATTATCTGCAATATCATTTTTTTGGACAATTAATGAATTGCACACAATGATTAATATCGGGACTTTCTCGGAGCATGATGATGAACTCAACAACAAGCTAGAAGTGACTAATTAATTAGACTAGATGATCGTGGTGGCACAGTATATATGATCGATAATCCTCTCCGCACACCTCAAATTCTCGACGGTCAAAATCTGTGATGGCATTGTAGCACGGAGAGATGGATTCCGACCGCAGCAGCGTTGCTATCTGTTGCTCATTTCAATGGGATGGCAACAGGGTTTCGGGGGCCCGCAGGGCAACACACCTGAAAAAATGCAAAGGCCACTGCTCAACAAATTGAAGCAGGAAGAATTAGAAACAGAGGGTAGAGAAAAAATGAATCAATTGGAAGGATAGATTTAGGAAGAATGGCACACATGTATACAAACATATCAATAGGAAGTAATCGATTCCATTCGCATAAATAAGCAGCAAGAACAAACTAAATCAAGAAATACAAAAGTAGAAATTTTTTTTAAAAAAAATACAAGGAGCATGTTCGCAACTCGCACTGCAAGATAGTGCAAGCCTGGCTGCCGATTCCGCATCTTGCCGTTCCATCTTGCTTGTGTCGCCAGCCGGAAAGACTTCATCAATGGCAGAGCAGGAAAGACCAGAAGGAGATACTGTAGGCGGATATCGTCCTCGACAAAAAAAAAATACTTGAAACATTTTTATATCGCTACCGAAACATTAAGTTGTAACTAGTGAAACATCACAAAGTATTTCTTGAAACATTTAAAAAACACCATGTGCAACATTTACAAATGAATGGTGAAACATCTAAATAAAACTGCGTGCAACATTAAAAAAATCAATACAACAAAAATTAATTAGATTATAATCCAGTGTGAAGATTTAATTATAATGAATACATCGATATAATTAGATCACAGATCGAATATATAGTTTAAAAGAAAATGATCATTTGAAGTTGAAAGCTTTAAAAGTTCGAATGACTGCTAAATTTTGTGGTGTGCGGGATCAGATGGAAATTCGGTTCGAAATTTTGCCCCCCTCCTTCGGCAAGCAAATATTTCAAGGGAAATTTTTGGACTTTTTTAAACATTTATAATTTGGTCATAATTTATTTAAATTCAGTAAAGGTGTGTTAAAATTTCAACTAATTTCGTTTGAAATATCCGAAATTTCGGAATTTCGATGCCTACTGAAATTTTCTTCTTTTCCGAAAGGAAAAAACCTAGCCCCATTAACGCATGGACACCTAGCTCTGTAGAAATGCACTCCTGGCTCTATAGAAATGATGTTTTCTTCTGCTGTTGACCACCCGATTTTTTAATCGGTATCGGGCGCACGGATCAAAGTGTACTCCTAATTTAATTTATAGAACGGCTACAATGGTAAATGCAATATTCACCGCTATGGTTTGGTTCTAAACCCTATCAAGATTCGTCCGTTAGCCCTTTTTCAATCTACAAAACGGTGCGTTTCATGCGAAAAAATTTTTATATAGAAGTTGCTTTAAAATATCAAATATATCTATTTGTTAAATTTATGATAATTAAAGTTTAATTAATCATGTGCTAATAGCTTTTTTGTGTTACGTGTGTCAACTTAATTTTTATCTTCCTACGTTTCAAACATCACCCATAATGCTACTAATTGTATCAAGCTGTCAATATTTAAATTAGTGTTAATTGTAGCTTCGTCGGAAACACGACAAACAAACTAAGGGTGTGTTCGGGAGGACGGGTTGAAAACTTCTCCTCTCCGGCACGTAAAATGAAGCATGCATTATTACATGATAATTAAGTATTAGCTAAAATTTTTTTTGAAAAAGGATTAATATGATTTTTTAAAACAATTTTTGTATAATTTTTTTTTATAAAAACACACAATTTAACAGTTTGAAAAACGTGCGTGTGAAAAACGATAAAGGTGAGTTAGAAAAGTTGGGTGAAAAACCCAACCTAACAGTGCTTAGTTGAGGACTTCGCAAGCCCATTCTTTTGTAGCCTATCTGAGTTATGAAAAATCTTGAAGAGGTGACACCTAATTTGGAGGGTTACATGTCAATAGCCAACAAATTAAAGAATGGAATTGCTATTGTACTGTCGAAAAACTAGGGGCAAAAACTTTCAAATTTTCAGCCATAGGATACGTGTTGAGATTCGTGCATATGATGGGAAAAAAATCGAGCACGCGTTATTTAGTTAAAGCTAGTTACATCCAATTCTTTATCCAATAGTTGTATTCATATTTAAAAGTTGTTTTTACAGGGATTCTTCTATCGAAAGTTATATTAATTAGGAGCTTTCTAAATACTCCAGGTTGACGATGAAACTAAATGATAGAGCACCTTTATTGTGAAAATAAAGTGTACAAACAGACGGTGAAGATCGTGCGCAAGATAGCTAGAGAGAATCTCATGGTGGAGTGATAAGGAAGGCAACCAACCAAACAAACAATTTACTTGCAGTAAAAAAAAAAAAGAAAACAAAGAGAAGTCTTGACACCGACGCGACGCCTCACCAACCGCGCCCAACCAACGACGCCACCACCAACCCCACCACGCACGCACTCACCCACCCCACCGGTCGCGCCGCCGCGCCCGACTTCGCCGTCGACGTCGAGCCGGATCCACCGCTGCTGCCGCCGCCGTCCAACGGAGACACCGGCGCGGAGGCGTCGATGGTGGTGGCGTTGGGCGTGGTGACGTAGACGTCGAGCTCGAACACGCCGGTGCTGGCGCTCATGCTGGCCGTCTTCCACACCACGTAGCCGGTGGCCATCCGGAACTTGCCCGTGCCGCCCACCACGGACAGCTCCCGCACCGTGGCCATGGTGTCGTCGTGGCCGATCACGGCGATAGTGCTGCCGTTGTTCTCGCCGGCGGTGAAGTAGATGTTGACGCACATCATCAGCGTCGGGCTCGACTGCGACGACACCATGTAGAACCCTTGCACGCGGCCGACCTCGGGCGACGTCGCCGACGATGTCTCCGTGAGCGCGTCGTCGACGACGGTGGTGTCGCCGAAGCCGGTGCTGACGCCGCCGTTGCCCGAGGACGAGGCCGGGCCCTTGATGACCTGCACCGCCGTGGGGCTGCTGCCGGAGACGACGTCGTGCATGAAGAAGTGGAGGTGCGTGTCAGCCGCCCGCAGGAGCGGCGGCGCGGCGCAGGCGAGCGCGAGCAGCAGGAGGAGGGCGGCCGCGCGGGAGCGAGAGGAGGTGGGCGCCATGGCTGAACGAACACTGAAGGTCGACGAGCGCAAGTTTAATTTATCAACAGGGATTCAGACAGTGGGAGTCAGTAGCAATGTTCGTTGGTGAAGCAAATAAATGACTATATATTAATTAGTAGTAACTAATGATAACCATGCGTTAGCTTGGACTTTAAGGTCAAGCATGCATCCTACTACTAGTATTATTTGGGTTTATTTAGTTGATGTCAATGATTGATGAGTAATAGTCCAAGAAATAAATAACGCACGTAATTAATTATAATTAATTAAGGAGCGAGAGAGCGACAAACTGAACTGGTAGTAGTTGGATATTTGTGGTTGTGCTTCGGCAGCCAAGAGACTAGTAGTACGATTGTTAGTTGGGTAATCGATCGATCAGCTGGTCAGTGCAGTTTACCTGCTAACGACTTTGCTTGATTACTACTACTACTACTTGAGAGAGTCTTAATTAGGATATGTTTGGGGAGATTTAATTTCTTCTCCATATTTTCATCAGCTGGATTCGTTCCCGTTGCTTCTAATGTAAAGCTTCTTAAACAGATCCTTAATTTAGTTCTAGATGGTCAATAGCAACATCATTGCCTGCCTGCCTCTGCCTTTTCTTACCAGCTGCTTTATTGATTGTAGACCTGGCTTTGATATTGATAGATGCTGTTCGATCGATCGATCAGTTGACGACGCCCACTTTTCTTTCTTTTACAACTCAGGTAGCGTTTGAATCCAGCAATAATTTTTAGACGATGTCACATCGAATGTTTGAGTGTTAATTAAGAGTATTAAACATAGACCAATAATAAAACTAATTGCATAAATAAGTACTAATTCGCGAGGTAAATTTTTTAAGCCTAATTAATCCATAATTAGCATATGTTTACTGTAGCATCCCGTAGGCTAATCATGGATTAATTAGGCTCAATAGATTCGTCTCGCAAATTAGTCCAAGGTTATAAATGAGTTTTATTTTTAATCTACGTTTAATACTTTTAATTAGTATATAAACATTCGATGTGACAGGGACTAAACTTTAGCCCCCTGAAAACATACAGGGTCTCAGCTTCCACTACTAGCAGGTACTGTTGCAGACTAGGCTTATCTATCTGAATTCCCCTCCTCATAATGCATTGGAAAAGTTGGTGGCCTAAAATATAGTCACAAAAGCGAAGAGAGTAGCAGAGAATGTCGAATCGATGCTACTCTCATCGTTCCAGTTTGATCATCCTCTCAAAAAAAACACTAAGACCAAAAATACTAAAACATATATCATTTTGAAATTAATCATCATCGATCAAAATGTTTCATTGCTTTGCGTCCAATAAAAATTAATTCACACTTTAAATGTTGTATGGATTGAACCAATAGAAATCAATCTTAATTAGTTGCATACATGCATGCAAGCATTTCACGATGCACATTTACTTTTTCACAAATAAAAAAAGACATTTTGTTAAATGATAATTATTTTAAAAAAACTGAAAAATCTTAGATGATGATCAAATTGAGACGGAGAAAATAATTTCTATAAGGGTCAAAAGATGAAACCCAATTGCGTCATAAAAATAACTTTTGGAAATGTATATAGAGATAGAGAGACATACTCAGAATTTGTTTTTTAGACAGAGAAAATAGATGAAAAGTCCAGCAATATATAGAACCCAACATTGATCCTAAAGTGGGACCCATTTACATTAAATAAAATAATCTATGTATAAATGAGTCTGGAGATTCTCTCTCTTTTACAACCTGATACTATGCATGATGTCGGCTCCTTTCTTGGACCAGGCAACAGAAATACTGTAATGTATGGGATCGGTTCTATTGTCTTCTCTCTCCTCTTGAGTGTTGAGACCTCTCAAAATCCCACATTGCACATGCTCAAATACTCCATGTAAAACTACTATACTGCCGTTACTGTTACAGTTTGTTTCGGTGGGTTGAGAATTCATTCATTCCGTATAAAAAACGAAATGACTCATTAGCACATGATTAATTAAGTTTTACTAAATTTTTTTAAAAATAAATTAATATAATTTTTTAAAACAACTTTTGTAAAGAAACTTTTTACAAAAAAATACATCGTTTAACAGTTTGAAATACGTGCGCGTGAAACACGAAAGAGCGAAATTGAAAAAACAGAGTACCGAGCGCACCTTAAGATTGTGTTCGTTTGTTAGGTTTGGAAAAATATTTTATCCGCACGGAAAACGGAGCGACTCATTAGCACATGATTAATTAAGTATTTACTAATTTTTTTTGAAAAATAAATTAATATGATTTTTTAAAACAACTTTCGTATAGAAACTTTTTTAAAAAAAACACTGTTTAGCAGTTTGAAAAGTGTGCGCGTAAAAAAAAAGAGATGTGAGTTGATAAAGTTGGGTAAAGAACTTAGCCTAAGAGGAGTAAGCTACTAAGCCGGGGTATTTTCAATGGATCCATGCATGAGCGCTTTTTTTAAGTCCCCTGAATTTTTCAAGTTTAGCCCTCATGTTATTTTTTTCAGTTACAGTACTTGTTCAAATTAACTCTAATCCAAGGGCCTTAGGGATAAAATAAATTAAGAGTAAAGTACACCTTAGCCTACCTTTTGATCAATATTATAGCTTAAACTGAGGGTAAATCAACTTTTCACTTGGAGCCGCATATCTTTACATGATGATTCGATTTGGACTCTCTTTTTCTTACTCTAGCTCCCTAGCTTTCTCCTTTCTCTCCATAAAGCTCCCACTGTACTGTACCTCGAGAAGGAGCAACGCACATGAAGGAGAAGCTCGGGTAATAGGTTGAGCATGAGCGCAGAACTCATCTCCTTTCAGGTCCCTCCACATTACCGATCAAGTAATTCAACTTGTAAAGTCTTCCAAATAATTTAAAGGATAGTATAAATTTATGGCTTTTCGACAGAAAAGAGGGCACACAACACAAGTATTCCTGCCAGTAGTAATTAGTAGCAACAGAGGAGAAAGAGAGCTAGAGGAAGGAGAAGTGGGTCCGAATTGAAACGTAAAGATACAGGGTCCAAAATGTAAAGTTTGGTTTACATACGATCCAAGTTATATCAATGATAAAAGGTGACCTCGAAAAAGGTTCGGAATGTAAGATAGCATATCTTTTTTTTCTTAATCTATTTAATTATGCCAAAGACTTACATATAATTTATTTGAATCTCTCACATTTTTGGTAATATGTAGAATTATGAAATACTAATGTGAGTTGACGTGGAACTAAATGGCAATTTAACTTGGCTGAACAAACAAAATAACATCACAGCAAAAAAGAATTACATATTTTATTTTCCATCTCTGATAGCCGTTTGTGATCGACAAGCTAGGCTATGCATGTGAGAATGAGTGTACATGCAGGCATTCTATATCGATATAATAACGAGCACAATAAGATGTTATGATGATTAATTTATGTGTACATGCCGAAAGTTTGATATGTCTGTATATGGTTTTTAGGAAATATAATTGTGATACCTTGTTTTGTCAAATGCAGCACCACTTCAGATAATGGCACATTCATCCTCAACGCTCACTATGCAAAGTGGTGAATGGGGTCTGAGCAAACTGTCAACCAGACTCACGAGTGGATGAAAACATCCATAGTAGTACTCCCATTTTTTACTATTCTTATCATTCGGCTCATATCGGTGGTCAAATATTAATTAATTATCTGATTATGCAAGAGAAATACAACCAGATAAACCATCACATGGTAGTGTCCCATCAAACTACGAGTGTTTTGTACAAACTGATTAACTCTACTTTTAGTCAATATTCTATTTAATATTCTTCTAACATAATATTTATAAGGATAACACATCTTTATTACATGATAAGGAATCCGAGAAGCATGGAGGATCCAAAGTCAGCATGTCAAATAATGATGTACCATCGAAGTTGATACGATCTATAATGTTACTATTTAATTGTCAAGATATTCTTTAGTAATTACAGATTTTTAATTGAATATACAAGTTGTATGAGGAAGCAAGCAAATAATGATGAGAAAGTGTATTATGAAAACTCCTTTCTTTCTAACATGCTAAAAGGGGCTTAGGTCTTTGGAGTAGATGAAGATAGTGATAATTTTATTACAAAGATAGTGAAGAACTACTTTTTTCATGATCTGGTAATGTTTGGCTCTCTATATTTGATAGGATTTAAGTTTGTTATTTTAATATATATATATATATATATATATATATATATATATATATATATATATATATATGCATGTACTAACACGGTGACTTGTTTAGATTTTTTTTTCCAATAAATATCAAAGATGTACATTGATATTTGGCGGTTGTCAACACGAAAAAATAAGAGATACAAGTACTTAATTATCTGTGTTGGGACTTCCATCGCGTTGACCTCACTAATATGGTTAGTGTATATGACATGTTTACTCTCTTATTTTATATATATATATATATATATATATATATATATATATATATATATATATATATATATATATATATATATATATATATATATATATATATATATATATATATATATATATATATATATATATATATATGCATGTACTAACACGATGTCTTGTTTAGATTTTTTTCCAATAAATATCAAAGATGTACATTGGTATTTGGCGGTTGTCAACACGAAAAAACAAGAGATACAAGTACTTAATTATCTGTGTTGGGACTTCCATCGCGTTGACCTCACTAATATGGTTAGTGTATATGACATGTTTACTCTCTTTTTTTTTTATTTTTTTAGATTGTAATTCATTTATGTCTATCACTGACTGCAAGTATAATAATTGAGCAACTACAAGGGCTACAAAAACCATCTAAATATTATTGGACGGCAACGGGACTTGCCTAGCCACAAATGGGCAGACCTCAATGTTATGACATGGCTAATCATAGAACAACTACAAGAAAAAAATGCAAGGAGATAGGTATGCTACAAATCATATTCTCTTGAAATATTAAAATAATATTATGATATATTGTAATTGGTGTACTCTTGTTTAATTTTTAATTGTTGTACTCATGTTTTACAGCAATGTAGTTTTTTATGTGGACTGTTCATGCTCAAATTTATGGAGAATTGGACAGGAGATGCACTTTCGCGTCCTGTCACATAGTCGTATTTCTTAACAGAACAAAATAGTTAATCATATATATTATCTGTTTTTTATTGAACGAAGTTATTTTTTGCTATGCAGGTAGATATTAACCTTTTTAGGTTCAAACCACTTAGCATATTATTATGTTGAAAAACAAACAAGGCGGCCATGACTACCAGTGTTGTAGTGATAACAGGTTTCTTGCTTTGGAATTAATCTACAGAGCAATTTTAATTTGTAGTCTTTTTGGATTGCCAGATTTTTTTTGTGTGTTCAACAAATTTTCACTCAATGATTATTTAACATATTTTTACTTGATATAATTTAAAATTGTTATATAGCATTTTCTGTTACAACGCATGGGCACCCAACTAGTTGTTTATTGCTCTAAAAGTACATCCAGCTGCAGTACGTGTGGTACACCGCCATCAAATTAGGTCTGGCTGGGCTAGCTTTAGAATTGTGATGGGCTTGGTCAAGTGGAGTGTGGAGGCAAATTATTTGGGCCGTAATTATTGTGGGTTCCGCTCAACTAAACTGGGCCTCCATGAGCGTACGTCGCCATGCATGCATGGCCTCCTTCCTTTCCTTTGATGCAGGCCCACTCAAATGGACGACCTCATTATACTTTCCTTTGGTTTCTCCCGTAGATAATGCTGATTGCATTGCAACAGGGTTAAATTTATTGATAAATCAACTATGTTAGCCTAAGTTAATTTGTTTGACCTCACCAGCGTATTCAAAAACAACAATATATCATACTCCCTATATTATATCTCACCACAAAAATGGTTTATTTCGAATATATATGCAACATCAAGTTAACTTCTAAAACTGGTGCATCAATGTCTTTTTGAATATCATGATTGGATGGATGGATGGATAAATGCATGAATGGTAGATGTATCGTGAATAAATTTCAAAATAATATAAATTAGTTTTCACGTTTTTACGTACAATATATGATACTGTATTTCTTTTCATATTTAATTGTCATATAAATGACATGGCTTTAATTTTGGCAAGATGCATGGGCAGACACAATGCTCTGTCTTGTCTTGCTAGCTGGCCGCAACATTAGAAATAACCTATAGTCCTCGATGATATTGTAATTGTTTTTAACGTTTTCTTTAATTTGGACCTAAAAAAATTCATAGGCCGACCAACTTAGCAACCATGGAAGTAACTAATAATAATTTCATGTTTGTTGAGTTTGATTGTTTTTCAACTTCTTATTTAACTTCTTTTTCTAAAAAAATTGATCATCGATCGTTTTCGATCCAAATTAAAGTCAGTTCATAGATTCGCGCAATGGCCGGCCTGGTTAATTTGATTATTGGACGAGAACGTATATACGTCCGGAACAATCGTTATCGATGACCACATTATAATTACTTACATATTTTTAATTTGGTCATCCAAGAGAATTTTTTTTTGAGAAATATATATACACGTTTAAATTGAAGAGTACATGCATGATAGTGTTATTTATTTAGTAGGTAAGCTAGCTTGTTTGTATGCGCGTGCTTAATTAGTTACTATTAACCTTTTTGTTCCATTTGTTAATGTCATACTCCTACCTTGTATTAATTGCTTGGTTCGAGCTAGACTTCCCATCACATTTCTATGCATCTTCGTGTCTTTCTTTTCTTCTTCTAGTGTGCTCGCTAACACACATTTGGAGATGGTGGCCAATAATAAGCTTTTTATTTATATCAATTAATTTCTATTGAAAGTGCACTCGGCGTTCTCATTATGTAAAAAAAATTGCTCTCATGTACAGAGCATTCGTGGTCACGGATATGAAATTCTGAAGGGTAGTCATGATTCCGCAGTACGTCCGCACCATATCACTTGTGCTTCCATCCTTCCACATATTTTCTATTTGTCTCAAGACAAATTATTGAATTAAAGTTTTACTTATATATATATATATATATATATATATATATATATATATATATATATATATATATATATATATATATCTCCCTTAATTCACCGTCGCTAGTTTTCTTATTGAATTACAGAAAGGTTCATGTCATGCATCAGGTCGATGAGGATGTAACGACGACGGCGGCAGCAGCAGCAGGAGGAGGGCGGTGCAGCGGCGGCGGCGGCGGCGGTGACTGCAACTCCGGGCGCGTGTGGACGAAGACGTCGAGCTCCAGGACGGCGTCGGCGCGGAACTGCCAGCTCGCCGTCCTCCAGAGCACGTAGCCGGTGGCCATGCGGAAGGCGCCCGTGCCGCCGACGACGGAGAGCTCCCGCAGCGGCTCGGTGATGTGGTCGCGGCCGAGGATGGTGACGGTGCTGCCGGCGTATGGCCCCGCCGTGAGCACGACGTTCATGCAGAAGAGCAGCGCCGGCACGTGCATGTCAGAGAAGACGTAGAAGCCCTGCGTCCGGCCGACGCGCGGCGAAGATCGGCTGGGGCCCTCGGTGAGCACGTCGTCCATCACCACCACCTGCCCGAACCTCAAGCCGCCGACGACGTCGAAGGCCCGCCCCGTGCCGTTCACCACGTCCACCGCCGTCGCGTCCGGGCCGGTCATGACATCGTGCATGAACAAGTGCAGGTGGGCGACGTTGCCGTTGTCCCGCCGCCACCACCTGCTGGTGGCCGGCAGCACGATCAGCACGGCGGCCACGAGGTAGACGACGGACAGCAGCTGTCGGCCGCCGGAGCTCTGCACTTTCATCCAGGCCGCCATGCTTCGTTTAGTTTGTGAATTGAGTGAAGTGATCGATATCGATGGTCGTATACTCGTATATATACACACACGCACGCACGGCAGTCGGCAGGCATATTCTTAAATATTTAGGAGTATATATATAGCTGCAGCCTGCAGCCGGAGGATCGATATGATATACTACTCCTACGGAGTATTTCTCAATTAGTCTCCATAAATACTACTGTAGTTGCTCTCTATCATGGCATGCTTGGCGACAGATCGGTTTCATATTGATTTGGAGAAAGCAGCTAAGCTAGCTTTGGTGTTGGCATCCGCGGCAACTTGCAAGACTCCGACGACCTATGCACGCCGCGAAACTGATAGAATCCAAAGTTTGGCATCCAACTTCCATGTCGTTAATTAGTGCATGCATGTAGTTCCATGGATAAGCCTGATGTGAACTTCTAGGTACTTCACATCATTAAAATAGTAAGAGCAAAGATAATAGCGTGGCTATAACTTATGTGAAGAAGAAGACAACGAAAGATGAAGATTCTTGACTCTTATGCAAGAGATAGTTTTACATATGCTTCAAAATAAATACATTAAATGTATAAGTTAGAAAAAAAAGAGAAGAAAAAAATAAAAACAATCTTATAACTAATCTATTGTTGTATAGGCTGGCTTTAACATAGGCAGATGACAACAACCTTTACTGGAGTATTAAACTTGTTCTCTAAACAGTGTAGGATCCATATAAATTCAATCACTCTACATGGGTTGTACTTACAAAAGGGCCCCGCACTAGGGTCTGTTGGATTTCGCTCTACGGTCGATCCGACCTTCCACATGTTACAGCGTGCTTATCCTTCCATATCCATTGGATCCGCAGATATGAAAGAACGAACGGCTAAGATTTGTCAAGAGAGCAAGAAGCCCTAGCCGCATCGTTCTCAGCCTCCACGTCGTGTGACTTGCCTTATCCTGCTTGCATTCACTCCTTGTTCTTTTCGTCTTATTTTTTTTTCAGGGGAGGCAACTCAACAGTGATGATATTTATGTAGTGCTGAACTAACATTTCATCTCGCTTGGATCATTTTGAAGTAACTGTTGATTTTGCCTCATTATGAACCTATTAGGAATTGCCGGTGATTATTTCCTTGATTGCTCATGATTCCTAGCACTATGTATGAAAGGATGAGCCAATTTTGACTTTGGAGGTATATGTACCTTATCCTGCATTATGTTGTTTCTTAGGGCCCGTTTAGATGGGACTAAATTTTTTTAGTCCCTGTCACATCGAATGTTTTTATACTAATTAGAAGTATTAAACGTAAACTAAAAATAAAACCCATTTCATAACCCTGGACTAATTTGCGAGACGAATCTATTGAGTTTAATTAATCCATGATTAGCCAATGTGGTGCTACAGTAAACATGTAATAATTATGGATTAATTAGGCTTAAAAAATTTGTCTCGTGAATTAGCTCTCATTTATGCAATTAGTTTTATTATTAGTCTATGTTTAATACTTTTAATTAGCACCCAAACATCTGATGTGACAGAGACTAAAATTTAGTCCCTGTATCCTAACCACTACAACGGTAACCCTCATCTGTGTCGGGCTGCAACCGACATCTGTGTCGGGTATGGCGTCCGACACAGCGCAAAGGTCAGTGATGTGAGGAATCATCTCAAACGGGCATAAGTTAAGAGCGTTTGGCTTGCGTGTAGGTATAGTTGGAAGTGGTGTCTCAAGAATGCACCGGAAGTTGCCTTCCTTGATCCTCAGGTAGTCAATGTCACAAATCTTCAAGGGGACCGTAGTGGAATGGTAAACTACTTATTTGATACCTTTTGGGCCCGACAAGACAAGGAGTACATCATGTGCGCCTACAATCAATAGTAAGTGTGTTCCCTAAATACATTGTATTACACGTCTAGCTTTAGTATTAACCTTAACTAATTTAATGCCGCAGTGGACATTGGATCCTATTGGTAATAACGCCTAAGTGGAGTACATGCCACTACTTAAACTCTAAAATTGACAAGCAACTGTATGATTGGACCCCGATTCAACTCGCAATAGATGAAGCGTGGGGCCAATATGTGCAAAAAGGAGGCCTTCGAAAGACAGGACAAGACACTCTTATCCACAAGAAGGACTTCCCAGTCAAACAACAAATAGGCGACCAGTGCGGATTCCATGTCTGCCACAACATGCGCCTTCTGTGCAAAGAAAAGGTGAAGACTTTGGCTGAATTGGAGGTTTGTAGTCTCATTCCTGATATGTTGTAACTAAATTGAAGTATATATATATATATATGTATATGTATGTAAAGATCGTTCGACTAATTTCGAATTATGTACATGTAGGACAAATTTTCAGAGGATCCGCGTAGCAGCTTTGAGGACATTCGTGAGGAGATTGCCGACTTCATCCTCCGCGAAATTATTCACCCTAAAGGAATGTTTAGGGTTCAGGTGTAAGTGATGAACATTTTTTAACGTACTGTTTGAATTGTCAAACACATGTTATTATGTAATATTTATGTTTATTATATTTGTTATTTCTGTAAAATATATGTGAATGGCATATGTGAATGGGGATGTTGGGATGTATATGTGTGATCGGCATATGTGAATGGGGATGTTGTGAATGGCATATGTGAATGGGGATGCTGGGATGTATATTATTTCTGCTTCTGTTATTTTGCAGCGGGCATGGCTAGCACAGGCCTGAGGCTAGCCAAAAAAACAATATTTATTTTTTTTGTGGTCATACTCATCGGTGACGGGCTATAAGTTAAAGCCCGATTGAGTTATATCAACCGTGACGGGCTATAGTTGGGGCCCGATTGAGATAGACAGACATCCGTGACGGGCACTAGTTGTAGCCCGATTGAGATAGGTCATCCGTGACGGGCTATAGTTTGACCGGTCGTCTGGGTCAAAGCTATCGGTGACGGGCATTAGTTGAGGCCCGATTGAGATAGCTTCATCCGTGACGGACTTATGCCCGTTTGAGATGATTCCTCACATCACTGACCTTTGCGCTGTGTCGGACGCCATACCCGACACAGATGTGGGTTGCAGCCCGACACAGATGAGGGGTACCGTTGTAGTG